>CAUYRT010021780.1:0-198136 GCA_963574885.1 Lepilemur ruficaudatus
AGGCCCCAGGTCCCCAGTGGCTGAGGCCACCATCAAGGAACCTCCCTGACCATAGGAACCTCCCTCTGGGCTCTTGGACCTCCTGGTGCCTGCACCACAGTCTGGGACTCTGCCCTCAGCCCCAACCCCCCATGCACACTCCCAAGGCCCCTCCCTCCATGGAAAGTGAGGGGAGGAGCCCTGGCTGAGTGTCCTCTGCAGGCACTTTTGCCTTTCCAGGCCTCAGCTTCCCACTCTGTAAAGTGGGGATGCTCGCACCTACCACTCAGAGACAAAGAGGGTAATATGGGAGAGGGTTTGTCAGCCGGAAAGGGCCTCTCTCCATGTGCAGGTGGCATTACCTTCCTCGTCACTGTGTCGTCATTCTCTGTCCTGACTACCCCACTCCGTGCACTTCTTCCCATTTCTGGAGCTTTCTCCCTGTTTCCAGACAGCACCTCTGTCGCTTGCTGTTTTCTTCCCTACTTCCATGGGCAGAAAGCCTCTCCACGGTTCTGTGGTCCTCTTGTCCCTTCCTTCTTCCTCAGTTTTCCAGCCGGCCACTGTCAACAATGACAGCTGGTGGGAGCAACGCACCATGGCCACCCTGGAGAGGATAAATGGTGGCAGTGACAAGGAACAGAAGGTGCATCTGTGCATCTGGCTGGGGAGGAGAGGGAGCAGTTGTGGGGAGGGTGGTGGTGGAGGGGCCTGGTGGGAAGGGCTGTGGACATGCTCATGAGGACAGGCCGTGGGGGCCAGAGCACACCGGTGTTGCTGGGCCCTGAGGAACTGAGGGACAGGAGGTCAGGGAGCAGTGGGGTCACCAGGAGCAGCAAGGGTAAGTGTGTGACATGTGCGTGGCATTTGGGCTTCTTCAAGCACGTTGCCATCTGTTGTCCCAGTTGGGCCTCAGCTGGTGTGGAACAGAGGGGAGCTGGCGCTCGGGTGCCAGGGAAAGGTTACTGCCCTCGAGCAAGTTAATTCCCATGGTATTTGAGGGCATCACCCGTGCGTGGTGTTGAGGGTCCAGGGCTGAGTACGAAGGTGGGGCCTCCCTCTCAGCGCTCAAGGCCTGTGGTGGGGAAGGCCTGGGCCCCGTCCCAGCTGTTCCGAGTGCCCCCGTGGCAAGTGTCTTAAGGTCTGGGAGGTCCCAGTTGCCTCCCTTGGGAAGTGGATGAGGATGAAAGGAGAGGATCCCTGTGCAGGTGCTTTGTAAAGCCAAAGTTGTAGAGTTATCTCAGTGGTGAAAAAATGGAATCCAAGGGAATTTAGAGTCTTAGCACTCGGATTTACGTTTCTTATTTTCCAAGCTTGTTTTCCTGTCACTGAACAATATTTTATTTGGACTTAGGAGGAAAGAGGCCTCATTTCTAGGACTGATTATTTGCTCTCCAATTATTGACAAGTATCTATGAGCACCCACTATGTGCAGGCCTTTGTGGAGGGTCGATTAGGAATACAAGATAAAGCAAACAGGAATTCTTATCTAAAAATTCAGTTATTAAAAATAACAGGTATGCTGCTGGGCTCTGGGTGGCATGTGAGAGAACAGACCCTGCCCTCAGGAGGCCCTTGTGTGCCTGAGTGAATAGATACAGAAATGGCCACAGGGAGCTATGCCTTGGTCTCCCTGTGGGGCTGGATGGAGCAGCTTTCCTAGAGGCGCTCGGCCGCCTTGGTTTCCTGAAGACGGTCCTGGCTTCAGCGCTGAAAGTCTAGTTCTGGGCGACCCCTCAGTCCTGGGCAAACTGGAAAGATCGGCCCCTGCGGAGGAGTGAGTCTGTCTGGGAAGATGAGCAGGAATTGGCCAGCCAAGCAGAGAAGTAGGTGCCTTAGGTCAGATTTGCAGCTGCAGAGCCTGAGGCGGAGATTCTTATGCGCAGTTTCTCAAGGGAGGTGGAGATCCCTGTGAGTGATGTCCAAGGCCGTGCAGAGAGGCTGGAGTAGAGCAGAGGAAGCAGGAGAGGGGAGGGGGGCACTACGCCAGGACCCGTCTGATCCTCTCCCGCCTCAAGCCCACTGAGGGCCCTCTGTACTGGCCCCCTCGCCCCACCTGTCTGTCACTGGCTTCCATGGCTGGTCTGGGGCACGTACTTCCAGGCTAGGAGGCCGCATGAACCTGGGGCAGTGCTCTGGAGAAGGCGGCAGCAGTCAGAGGGAGGTCCCCTCCGGTCCTGACGAGGTAGCGTCTACCAGAGAGGGGGAAAGGTGCTTGCAGACAGGGGCCTTAGGGGTGAGCCGAGAGCAGGAAAGACGTCCATCCGCCCACTGGCACATTCTGTGAGCTGCTGAGTCAGACCCTCCGCAGGCACTGGCGACAGACAGGACAGTCAGTGCCCCCGAGCTCTACTCTGCTCAGAGACATGGGGGTGTGGAGAGCCAGGAGCTCACCCGACAGACACAAGACGGTCTCAGTGCCCGTGGGGAGGTCTGCAGGAAGGCACTGTGCAGTGTGCTGGAGAGGAGCTTAGGAGCCCAGGGAAGGCTCCTGAGGCAGCGTCTGAAGCGTGAGAGTGACACGGCAAGGGAAGGAGAGAAGCAGGTGGAGAAAACGGGGAAACGCCCAGGCCCTGAGGCGCGAGCCTGGACGAGCACACACCTCCAGGTAGTTCAAGGTAGACAGGGCACGAAGGCCCTGTCAGCAGGGACAGAGCCACGACACTCAGAGGAGGGAGGGAGAGAGGCGGGAGATGCACTTATGCGAGGATACAGTTGTGATTTTCATGTTATGCAAATGCGAAGGCCTGAGTCCATTCCCACGGGAAGTGGGCAGAGTGGAGCAGGGAAGCTTCCTGATGGTGGGAGCCCTCCCCTAAGAGGCTGAGGAGAGAGAAATGCAGTCCTCCCCTCCCTCTAGCTTGGGACCCTGCTGTCAGATTGTGTCTTATCCAGAGCCCCCACGGAAAACAGGTGGGCTGGTGTGGAGGACAGGAACATGGGGGCTGACAGGTGTGGTCTCTGAGGGGCCGTCTCCTTGGCTGCCCTGGCCTCGTTCCACACTGTGCCTGACCTTGCTCTCCCAACCCTGCTAGGCTTTCCTGTTCAAATTCTTTGGCTTCACCCCGTGGACCTCCGGGAATCGGGACCTGGAGCAGAGGATGCTCTCCGCTGTGCTAAACACCTCCCATGAGGGGCTGCAGGAGAGGGAGGTGAGGCGGAGGGCCCTGGCAAAGGGGCCGCACAGAGGCAGGATGGCCAGGCGGCCAAGAGCTGGGACCTGTCAAGACAGATCCCCTGGGTTGGAATCTCAGCTCTGCCACTTGCTCTGTGTGCACCGTTTGGCGTGTTACTGAACCTGTATGTGCCTTGGTTTCCTCTGCTGTAAAATGAAGCTATGGTACCTTCCTCACAGAGTATTTTTGAAAAAAATTCATTTTTAAATAATGTCACACTTACAGAAAAGTTGCATGCAAAAAATAAAAGCAAAAAAAAAAAATACAAAGAATGTCTGTACCCCTTCTCCCAGATTCCCCAAATCTTAACATTTTTCCATGACTGCATCATCCTCTCTCTCCACATATATCTATGTTGTTATTTCTTTTGTGACTCATTCCAGGAAGTGTCAGCCATGCTATTCATTTACCTCTCGATGCGCCCATGGGTATTACCTAAAAATAAAGTATTCACTCATGTAACCTCAGGACAGTAACCAAAATCAGGCCATTAACATTGCTACAGTGCTCTTCTTGTCTAATTTATAGACCTGATTCAAAATTGCCAATTGTCCAAGCAATGTTCTTTAGAGCAAACAAATGATTTTTCTGGTCCAAGATCTAATTTAGGATCAAATCGTGCATTTAGTTGTCATTTCACTTTAATCATTTTAAACCTGGAACAGTTCCTCCGGTCTTCATCTTTCATCATCTTGACATTTTAAAGTCGAGGCCATTTGTTCTATAGAACATGCGTCCTTTCTGGTCTGTCTCCTGGTTCCTCGTGATGAGATTCTGCTTCTGTGTTTCTGGTGGGAATACCACAGAAGATCTGCGTGTCCTAGGGCAGTTTTGAGGATGAAAAGTCTAAGGGGACTTAGAAAAATGCCTGGCGCGGCCCTCGCTTGGTGTTGGCTGCAGTGGAGCTGACGGCAATGTCCTCTGGCCTCCCCTCTCCAGGACCCCCAGGGCGCCCCCTCACCATCATGCTATGGTCAGCTCTGTTCTGGGAGAGCAGATGTTGTCACTGGGGAGACAAGCCATGGACAGGAGGGATACCCCTCACTGCACAGAAGAGTCTCACTGAGGGCTCCAGGGGGTCACTGAGACGCAGAGTTGCCTGGGCTGGTCCGGGCTAGTGTAGGAGAAGGAAGGAAACAAGGTACCATGGGACAGTGACCCTCTGAGCCAAGACTGAGGAGCAGGAACTTTTGGGGCATGCCTAGGGAACAGTCCGTGGTCTGCTTGGACTGGAATGCAGAGCTCTGCACCAGGGAAGTCCAAGCGGCCCCTCTGCCAGCACCTGGGGACAGACAGCCCACAGGAATAGAGACAAGAGGGAGGAGGCAGCAGGATGGGTCTGGGTCATGCATGCTCTGTGGGAGGACAGTCGTGTCTTTCCCGAGACAGGGGATCCAGAAGAAAAGAGGGCAGGAAGATGATGGCTTCAGCTTTGGATAGGAGGGATTGGGGTCCCCTGGGACAGCCACGTCCATCACCACGTGGGGCTCAGATCAGAGTGGACATCTAGACTTGGGAACTGTTATATTTTCACTGTCTGTGACATGGGGATGAAAGTATCTCCCCAAAGCTTTAGTGTGAGAACTGAGACAACATGTGCGAGGGTGGCGCAAAGCCAGCACCAACATGGCGAGTTATGATGATGACGACCATGCTGAGTGGAAGCCCGTGGCTAAGGACGGCATGAGAGGACGGACAGAATAGAAGCCCTTGTGACATTCCACTAGTCCTTGCTTCCTAACCAGGCAAAGCCTTCCCTGATCTACTTGGAGGCCTAAAGTGTAGGAGTCCCACGAGCATCTCTCCTCTCCTGAGGACCTATGTCGTGGGCCACTATTGCTGTCCCCACTGCCCCCATGCTGCCTCCTGCTGCAGAGTCTTTATGGCAGCCCCTCCCACGGGGAGAAGAAGATGCTCTCTGGTGGCAAACAGCAGGTGCCTGCATCTCTGCCGTGGGCATTGCTTTAGCTCCATGCTCAGATGGCATCCAGATGCCTTGAGAGGGTGCTCTTTGTCCCTGAAACCATCGTGCTGTAGCTTAGGCAGATGGTGTTACAGCAGCGGTCCCCAACCTTTTTGGCACTAGGGACCAGTTTCACGGAAGACAATTTTTCCATGGATGGGGTGGGGAGGGGGAAATGGTTTCGGGATGATTCAAGTGCATCACATTTATTGTGCAGTCCAACCTCTCTGCTAATGATAATATGTATTTGCAGTTGCTCCCCAGCACTAGCATCACCGCCTCAGCTCCACCTCAGACCATCAGGCATTAGATTCTCATAAGGAGGCGCAACCTAGATCCCCCACATACACAGTTTACAGTAGGGTTCAGAGCTCCTATGAGAATCTAATGCCCCTGCTGATCTGACAGGAGGCGGAGCTCAGGTGGTGATGCAAGTGATGGGGAGCGGCTGTAAATGCAGATGAAGCTTCACTTGCTCACTGCTGCTCATCTCCTGCTGTGTGGCCCAGTTCCGAACAGGCCACAGACTGGTAATGTCCCTGGCCTGGGGGTTGGGACTGTAGTGCTATAGAACAGCCCCACTCCCTTTGCTGATGTTCCTGTAGGGGGTGGGAATCTTGCCTTCTCCTTCCTCATGCTCCTTGCCTGATGGGGACTTGGAGGCTCAGAGAGGAGAAGACTGCCCAGCGGGCTGGAAGGGAAGGTGGGCTGTGGATGGGGAATGATTTTTCAGAGGTGGGGGAGCTGGTGATAGCAGGAAGGTTTTATGTTCCACTTTGTGAGCAGGGCCTGGGGTGGGAGGAGCAGGAGGGAGGTGAGAACCTGTTCATGGTCCTCCTGGTTTCTGGGGTGGGGGTGTCATAGGAGCTAATCATGGAGGAGCCACTGGACTGCATCATTAGGCAGAGCTCCATAATGCAGAAGGCAATAAATATTGTCACTGACTTCAGGTAGCAACGTGCCACCCACTCTGTCTCCCTTGCTCTGGCTTGATTTCCTCTCTACTCCCTGGTCCCTCACCACCTCTCATTTTCTGCTTTGGTTTCTAGTATAAGAGCCCCCAGGGAGTAGCAGACATCTACTGGACAATGTCTGCCCTTTCTTTTGTCAAGATTTTGTGGGTGGGATTTCATGAGCATCTGGCAGAGCGTGACTCTCCCATCTCGCAGGGCCTTCCTGTCCCCTCTGCCCCAGGCTTCCTCCTGCTTCCAGGGCTGTCCCCAACTTGACCACTCTGTGTCCTTCCTTGCCCCCTCCATTCCCTCCAGACATCTGGGGAACCTGAAAGCAATATGTCACCCCAAACCCCAGGCACCCTTGCTTTAGTTGCAGACCCTGCTCTCGCTTAGCTCCTTCCTTTCCACTCCCTGGTCCTTTTGCCCTTGGTTGTTATTTCCTCCCTTTTCCTCTGTCAGGTCCCTTTTCCTCTGGTGTCTCCCCGGTTCTTGCTGTGCCTACCGCTCTGGCTCCACCACCTCTCTCTGCACCACCTGCCTTTCCTCAACTGTCACTGCCGGCCACTGCTCTCTGGTCACTCTGCTTCACATTGGACCTTAGGAAGCTCGAGCCAGTCTTGGACAGCAGAGCAGAGATCCTGCTCACGTGCCGCAAGGGTGTGCTATGCCTGCCCCTCAGAGGGCTTGCAGGAGGAGACGTCCAACCCCATCCAGGGCTGGGCTAACATGGTAAGGAGCTGCCTGATGGTTGCCACCTTGTTTTCATTGTTTATTTCTGAGAAAGTAGGAAGTATAGGTTTGGCAGTTTTATGGGAGGATCTTCCACCAACTTTAACAGCAACAATTGTTTGTCCTAAGAGGAGGGGTTGCTAGTTCAGGCAGTCTGACCTCTACCCATGAGATTGATGCCATCCTTGGGGACACTCATTGATGGCCACTGCTACTCCTTGAATATTCTGGCCCAAAGGTGGACACTCAGTCCTTCCCTTTGTAACTGTCACACAACTGAAACCACTCTGGAAGGTTCAACAGTGAGTTTACTCAAAGCCCATGGATACAGGCCTTCAGGAAGTCTCAGTAGGAAATCCGAGTCCACTTCCTATAGAGCCTGGGGGTGTTTCCTTGAGGGAAGGAAAGGGATTCAATGTTTACATTTGAATTCTTATGCTTCATTCCTAGGCACTCTTGCATGTTCTCTATTCCTTTCTCTTCGCTGGTGGTTCTTATTTCATGAATGCCATAGTCTCTTGAACTTCTCTGAGGGTATTAATAAGAATTTTTTGGAACAGTGTTTTCTATCATTTACTGAACTAGTTTGGTTTCCTGGGGTCAGCTGGACTGTTTATCTTGGGCCTTCTTTCTATCAAATGTCTGGCAGTCCTTGTTAGTTCATATTTATTTACATTAAAAAGGAAAGGCATCTAAAGAGAGCTGAGAGGAGTTTCCTCCAGTTGTGTCCCCGAGGCCTTCCTTGGTGTAGTTCTGGTTGGGAATTGAGGGCATTTGAAGAGGGCTGGGAATTCCGACTACCCACGAGGAATGGCTTCACTCTGGGGATGTATTTCTTTGGAGTACTTTATTCCTCGGGGAGCTGCCTTTCCTTTTTGTCAGTCTGGAGACCCATGACTGTCTTGTAGGAGCCCTTGCAGGCAGGTCACTTACTTTCTTTATAAGATTTTGGCATAAAGGCCATACTACATACTCTTGCTGGGCAGGGCTACACAGTTCACGCAAGGGTGAGAGGAAGAAGGGCACTGTCTTGCTCTTTGTGAATCAGTTGCCTGCAGACGGCCAGGCCATCCCTCTTTCTTCCTTGGGGCCAGCCAGTCTCCCAGTCATTGCTACTGACCACAGCACTCCCCAGGAGCAGAGCCTCAGAATGAGCACAACTTAGGGAGTGGGGAATGGAGGGGCTGGGGGAGCTGCATGTCAGGGAACTCCCAGTCCACTAGGACGAACATGAGGTGGACAGCTGTGCTCTGATGAAAACAACAGAGGATTCATTCAAGTCAATAGCAGACAAGTGGCATCTGGAAATACAGGGAAAACACAAGCAAGGAAGAACTAAGCAAGGGAGCCTTCCTGGGGGAATGTGAGCACTGAGCAGGGTGTAGAAGGAGATGCTAACTAATACTTCCAATAATGGATCCAGAAGAAATGGAAATCTATGAAATGACTGACACAAAATCCATAATATTAATAATACTATTGAAGTTCAGGGAACAACAAGAAAAATTAAATGAAATTTGGAAAACAATTTGTGAACAGAATGAGAAGTGTGAAAAAGAAATTTAAAAAGTAAAAAAAAAATTAAAAAAAGAAATCCTGGATATAAGGAATACAGAAACTGAACTGAAAAATCCAATACAAAGTATTAACAGTAGACACAATAAGCAGAAGAAAGAATCAGTGAGCTCAAAGATAGAACATGTGAAATTATCCAATAAGAGGAGCAAAAAGAGAAACGAATGAAGAAGACATATGGGTGTTACAGGACACCATCGAGTGAACTAATCTTCACACTGTAAGATTTCCTGGAGGACAAGAAAGAGAAAAATGTCCATAAATCATATTTAAGAAAACCATGGGTAAAAACTTCCCACACCTGGGGAAAGAAACAAGCATTCAGGTACAGGAAGCACAGAAGTTCTTAATCAAATTCAACACAAAGAGGAGTTCACCAAGATACACCATACTCAAACTGTCAAAATCAAAGACAGAACGAATACTGAAAACAGCAAGAGATAAGAAACATATCACATTCAGGCAAGCCCCAATGTGGCCTTCAACAGATTTCTCAACAGAAACCTTAAAGGCCAGGAGAGAAGGGGATGATAATATTCAAAGTGCTGAAGGGAGAAGACTCCCACCCAAGAATACTTTACCCAGCAAATCCATTCTTCATATATGTCCTTCAAAGGTAAAGGAGTTCATCACCAGTAGGCCTCCTTTACAGGAATTGCTAAAGGTATTTCTTTAATCTGAAAGCACTGGCTGCTAATTAATAAAAGGCTAGATAATGTTTTTCATAAACTCAGTTTATGAAACCAGCATTATCCTAATATCAAAGCCAGATAAAGACACTACATAAAAAGCAAAACACAGGCCAACATCCCTGATGAACACAGATGCAAAAATACTCTACAAAATATTAGCACATGGAATTCAAGAACATATTTGCTATGGTTGAGATGTTTGTCCCCACTCCCCAACCTCATGTTGAAATTTGATCACAGTGTTGGTGCTGGGCCTAATGGGAGGTATTTGGGTCATGGGGGTGGATCCCTCATGAAGAAATTAATACCTTTCCTTGGGGGTTAGCAGCCATTCCTTTCAACTTAAAGAAATACCTTTAGTTCTTTTTTTTTCTTGCTTCCTCTCTCACCATGTGATCTCTGCACATGCTGACTCCCCTTCACCTTCTCCATGAATGGAAGCAGCCTGAGACCTTTACCAGATGCCCAATCTTTAACTTTTCCAGATGTCAGAATCATGGACCAAATAAAACTTATTTCTTTATAAATCATCCAGTCTCAGATATTCCTTTATATCAACTCAATATGGGCTAATACAATATTAAAAGTATCATTTGCCATGACCAAATGGTATTTATCACTGTAATACAAGTATGGTGGACATACAGAAATCAATAAATGTAATATATTTACAAAATGAAGGACAAAAATAATATCATCTCAATAGATACAGGGAAAGCATTTAACAAAATTCAACAACCTTTTATAATACAAACTCTCAACAGAATACTTATAGGTATCTCAACACAATAAAAGCCATATATGACAAACCCATAGCTATCCTTATTCAAGCAGTGAAAAGTTGAAAGCTTTTCCTCTAAGATCAGGGACAAGATAAGGATGCCCATTCTCACCACTTTTTTTTGAAACATAGTACTGGAAGTTCTAAATAAAGAAATAAAAATGGCATCCTAATAGAAAAGGAAGAAGTAAAATTGCCTCTATTTGATGAAGACATGATCTTATATATAGAAAACCCTAAAGTTTCCACCAAAAAACTGTTAGATCTGATAAACAAATTCAGTAAAGTTGCAGGACATAAAATCAGTATACAAAAATCAGTAGCTTTTCTGTATATTAACATTGAACTATCTGAAAAAGAAATTAAGAAAACAATCTCAATTTATAATAGCAATAAAAACATTAAATATTTAGGTATAAGTTTAACCAAGGAAGTAAAATGCCTTACTGAAAACTCTAAAACATTGATTTAAAAAATGAAGAAAAAAAATAAGTCATTATCCATTGTTTATGGATTGAAAAAATATTTGAAAATGTCTACCTAAAGCATTCTACAGATTCAATGCAATCTTTATTAAAATTCTAATGCCATTTTCCACAGAAATAGAAAAAACAATGTTTAAATTCCTATGGAACTACAAAAGACCCTCAACAGCCAAAATAGTCTTCAGCAAAATGAACAAAGCTGGAGGCATCACACACCCTGAGTTCAAAACATGTTATAAAGAAATTATAATCAAAACACCATGGTACTGGTATAAAAACAGACTCATCAACAAATGGAAAAGAATAGAATAAAAAGGCCAGAAATAAACCCACACACTTATGGTCAATTGATTTTTCACATACATGCCAAAATGACACAATGGGGAAAGGACAGTCTGTTCAATAAATGATGTTGGGACAAGTGGATACCCAGATGCAGAAGAATAAAATTAGATCCTTACATTACACTATATATAAAAATCAACTAAAATTGGATTAAAGGCTTACATATAAAACCTGAACTATAAAACTAGTAGAAGAAAACAAAGAGGAAAAGCTCTACAACATTGGTCTGGGCAATCATTTTTTTTATATGACCCCAAAAGCACAAAAAACAAAGGTAAAAACAGACAAATAAGATGGCATCAAACTAAAAAGCTTCTGCACAGCAAAAGAAACAATCAACAAAGTAAAGAGACAACCCACAGAATGGGAGAAAATATTTGCAAACCATGCATCTGATAAAGGGGTATATCCAAAATATTTTAGAAACTCCAAGAACTCAATGGCAAGAAAACAACTCAATTAAAAATGGGTAAAGAACTCGGAACAGGCATTTCTCCAAGGAAATATATATATCTGTGATATATACGCAAATGCATAGAAAAAGGCCTGGAAGGATACACACCTTGTGCTGCATCGAATAGCATCCTCAAAAAACTTATGTCCAGCTATATCCACAGAATGTGACCACATTTAGAAATAAGGAAGGAAGACATACAAATGGCCAATAGGTACATGAAAAAATGCTCAACACTAATCAATAGGGAAATGCAAATTAAAACCGCAATGAGATAATATCTTACATCTGTTAGAATGACTTTTATCACAACGGTGAAAGAGAAGTGTTGACAAAGATGCATGAAAAAGGGCACACTTATGCATTGTTGGTGGGAGTGTAAATTGGTACAGTCTTTAAGGAAAACAGTATGGAGGTTCCTCAAAAAACTGAATCAGAACTACACTTATGCATTGTTGGTGGGAGTGTAAATTGGTACAGTCTTTATGGAAAACAGTATGGAGGTTCCTCAAAAAACTGAATCAGAACTACCATATGATCCAGTAATCCCACTTCCGTATATTCAAAGGAATTGAAATCAAGATGTTGATGGAATATTTCCATTCCTATATTTTTTGCAGCATTATTCACAATAACCAAGATATGGAATCAACCTTAGTGTGCATGAAATGATGAACGGGTTTTAAAAAAGTGGTATATATACACAATGGAATACTATTCAGCCTTAAAAAGAGTGACAACATGGATGAATCTGGAGGACATTATGCTAAGTGAAATAAGCCCGGCACAGAAAAACAAATACCTCATGATCTCACTTATATGTGGAATCTAATAAAGTTGAACTCATTGAAGTAGAGGGTAGAATGATGGTTATCAGAGGCTGGGTGGATGGATGGGGAGGGACTAGAGATTTATTGATCAAAGGATACAAAGTTTTAGCTAGGAGGAATAGATTTTGATGGTGACTATAGTCAATAATAACGTATATTTCAAAATAGAGTAAATTTCAAATGTCTCACCATAAGAAATGATAGCTAATTTAAGTGAAGGATATGTTAGCTTGATTTGATCATTCCACACTGTATATATATATCAAAACATCATATTGTACTCCATTAATGTAGATAATTATGATTTTTCAATCAAAAATAATATTAGTAATAAAAAACTCAAAAAGTAATTGGTGTTAATTGGAGTCAACTTAGCAGTACTGATCACAATTTTCAGATACTCATGCCCTTTGGCCTAGTAATTTCACTTCTCAGTACCTACAGAAATATTCACAAATGTGCACAAAAAATATCTAAAAGTGTTCACTCTGTATTTTGAAGTATTTGAAAAAACCAGAAATGCCCCAAATATTTACCAGCATAAAAGTAAGAAAATAAATTACATATATCTATCTATGGAATCAAATGCAACATTTTAAAAGAATATTATCCACCTATATACAGACTTGGAAAATTTTCTAAGACACTGTTAATTGAAAAAAGCAGTAAGAAGAATAATTTTTACAGTATAATTTATGTTTAAAAGATATTTGTATCTGTGATATATACGCAAATGCATAGAAAAAGGCCTGGAAGGATACACACCTTGTGCTGCATCAAATAGCATCCTCAAAAAACTTATGTCCAGCTATATCCACAGAATGTGACCACATTTAGAAATAAGGTCTTTGTAGATGTAATTAGTTAAGTGAAAATGAGGCCCTAATAGATTTGGATAGGCCCTAAATTCAATGACTAGTGTCTTTGTAAGAAGACCATGTGAAGACACTCAGAGAAGAGGGTCATGCGAAGACGGAGGCACAACTGGAATGACCCAGCTATAAGCCAACGAACAACAAGAATCGCCAGCAACCACCAGGAGCTGAGAGAGGCATGGAACAGACTCCCCCAGAGCCTCTAGAAGGAATCAACCCTTTGGATGCCTTGCTTTGGGCTTCTGGCCTCCTGAATGTGAGATCGTAAGTTTCTGTTGTTTTAAGCAGCCCAGTTTGTGGTAGTTTGTTACAGCAGCTCTAGGAAACCAATATACACTTGTTTAACGATGGTAAACTCTAAGGAAGGGATTCTATGTATTTGTATATTGTTTTAATGTTTTACAGTAAGAATTTATTCTTGCATGGCTAATCATTTTAGCCAATAAAAATAAAACAATAAAGAAATTGCCCATATTTTATGTTGGAAGTTTTGGTCTGCTACTTATCAAGTATGAAACCTTAAATCATTAAACATCTGAATGTCTCAATAGCTTCATTGGTAAAAGGAGATACTGATGTTGACACCAACCTGGCTCACCTCCCTGGACCCGTTCTCTCACGATCCGCAGCCATTCTTCCTCCAAAATGGCTCTGGGCACCACCTTTGTCTCTAACCCATGTCCGTGGCCCCCAGATTAGTTTAACCAGAACGCAACCAAGTGTTCCTCTCCTTTCGCGCCCCTTCAGTGTTCCTCCTTGTCAAATTAGCTCTTCCCATCCATTCATCACTTGCTTCCTTGGATAGAAAAGCCATGTTTGTGGACTGTCTTTGAACGCTGAGCATTGCCTTTTTTGTCCATGCCATTTAGTACTCTTTTCCCTGTAAAGTGTTGTCCTCCAACCTAACCTCTTCCAGCCTGAAGCCTCCCCCTATAGCCCCACAACAGAGGTGATTTACCTTGCCTTTGAGTTCCTATAGCACAAACCCTCAGTATCGTAAGTGTTTTAATTACCCTCCCCCATTAAACTGCAAACTCCTGTTTAGAGAATTTTATTTATTATTGAACCTAGTACACTATCTTATGGAGAATAGGTGATCAATAAATATTTACTGAATAAATGAATAACAATTATAAAACATTTGATTTATATGGAATTCACATGGGTTCTAAAATAGAATAAAGTATAAACAGGACTGATATTCAGCCAGTACATACCAGTATGTTCACATCAGTTTTAAAATACTGGAATACTTTCCTACCACTGACCCTTGCCACCTAAATGCCTCCCACTACCACTGCTCTCCTCCCTGGGAGCACCTGGACACCCCGCAATTTCCTAACTAAAGAGTTAGTGCCTCGCACAGCGGGGAACACCCAGAACCCTCATCTAGCCATGTGGCCAGGGTCCACTGGTAAAAGTATCTATCTGACTGATCTCAGGACCTGTCCAGTGTCATTGTTAAATATTTTGATAATTATCCCTGATTATAAATAAAGTTTATTTATACAGTTTAAAAATGATGCTTCTCCTCATTGCAAAATCTCTTAGACTAGGTAGATTCAGGAACAGAAAGGGAAAATGATGGTTTGTCAGTCTCTGAAGGTTTAGGGTATACCCATCAGGACTCAATCTTCACGTAAACCAGAAGATATGCAGTTTCCTGCCTAGAAAGAAGAGAACAGGTATCAGCATAGCAAAATGAAACATTCATCATGAAATGATATATTAATTCATGTAAGGACAAGAAGCATCAGCAAACTTCCAGGTTGTTGGATGGTCTTCATCTATCCATCGCCTCAGAGGGACACAAAATGGGTGACTTGGGAAAATAACCACTAAGTTTCTATTAGTTAATGTTTAAATCAGAAGTTGACAAACCATGGCCCCACGAGCCAAATAGAAGCCTGTTTTTGCACATGAATTTAACTGGAACACAGCCACACTCACTCATTTACGTGCTATCTGTGGCTGCTTCTGTGCTACGGGGCAGAGTTAAGCGGTTGCAACAGAGACCATATGGGCCACAAAGCCCAAAATATTTCCCCCCTGGCCCTTTCCAGAGAAAATGTGCCATGCTCTGATCTAAACAGTGACAGAATCAGTGACAACAAGAAAGTGAGAGAGATTGGGCATCTAGGAGAGATGCTTAGAAGAAATGGAAAAGAAAGAAAAAAGAAAAAGAAAAAAAAAAGAGTAGAGGAGCATTTCAGACAAAGTTTCACCTAATTTGTTATCATTCAAGTGATCAGGCCTACCTCTGCAGCTGAAAATCACTTCAAATACCATCTAGTACACAATCTGGAAACTCAGCTGAAAAAATTTATAGTCTCTCTGCTTTAACTTCATCCAGATTTCTTTCCTCCAGCTTCCTCTCTGTAGTTATTGATTTTTAAAAAATGTCTATTGACACTCACTAAATGCAAGCCAGACAAAGCAAGATGAAAAAAGGGATCCTTCCCCACAAAAGAGTTCACGTTCTCCTGTGAAAGCAAGTTATGCAAGCAAACTACTAAAAAGCAACGTGGCCCTTGCTATAAGGAGGCCTGCTCAAGACACAGTGAGAGCACAGGCGAAGCCTCTATAGATCGGCTGGGGTGAATCAGGGAAGGTGGCACAGAGCAGGAGGAGGTCACGGGTGTCAAAACACGAGTAGGATTTGCCTAGATGGTGGATCAGGAGAGGGCAGTCAAGGCCAGGAGCTGCATGTGCACAGCCACAGAGGGGGAGGGAGGCCGCGTTGTCTGGAGAGCGACTTATACTTCAGTACGACTGGAGTCTAAGTTGCGAGGAAAGCATGGTACAGTTAGACACTGGGGAGTCACCAGTGTCACAGTAACAACTAAATCCATCAACATTTCACACAGCTCCAAGAACCCTGTGTACGCTCCTCAGCTCTCCATGACCCAAACACTTTTCTTACCAGTGGTAGTTATGATTTCCGTAGGTACACTGGATGTCTTCCCAGGACACCTGGAAGTATGTGAACAAATGCAGTCAAGTATCCAGCTGACATTCAGTCAGCATCTGCAGAGTACAGGGTGCTGTAACTTTCCCTCTCTCACTCCTCCAGACAAGCCCACCCTCAGCAACCCCCAAGAACCCGTAGCATCTAGAGATAGGATGTTATATGTAGTTATTGATTTTTAAAAATCAATTTTTTAAAAAAATATCTATGTTATAGAGATAGGTGTTATATAATGAAGTCTTTTTAATACCTTGTCTCTCTCTTTAAACTTTGTATGTTTATCGCAAAGTCCTAACTTATATTTCTAACTCTTCATGAATCTGCAGGGCACCCAGCCTAGAACACCAAAAACCTAGAAACTGAGGTAAGTGGACTCTTACAGAGCTGTAAGCCTGATGGGGACTTCATGCAGAAAAGGGCTTTATACCTCACGCAAGGCCCCACCCACAGGGAACAGGACCACAATGTGTGTTGATCCTGAGGACCATGCCGTCTTGGGCTCAGACTTTATTAAAGGTGGCTAATCCAGGGCAAGAGGCAATGTTTTGGATGATGTTTCTCACCCAGCAAACATTGGAGTCATTGAAGCAGAACCATTTTCCGTCCACAGAATTCCGGATGTAGGCACAGTAATGACCACAGCTGGCCATTCCTACATGGGCGATCACAGCAAAGAGTTCATACTGTTGGGATTGGAAGGAGACAAGGCACAAAATGATTCACCTATAACTCTTCCTTTTCTAGCCCTAGTCTTGAATTTAAAAAACATATTATTTCATCACACATTTATACATTGCCTCCTCTATGCCAGGTACTGGTACTTCAAGGCTACTAGAAAATAGTCCTTAACTTCAGGAATCTCACAACTAACTGAAAAAGAAATAGAAAAACCAGAGTTATAATGGCATGTTTTATACCAGATGTCTTTACAGGTAATTTGGGAAGACCCAGTTCTGCCCCAAATGGACATAGAACAACCAGCTAAGGAAGGGCTGAAGAGCTGGAGAATGCACCCCAGAGAAAACACGCTTGGAGTGACCTTAAAGGAGGAACACAACTGGCAGACAAGTTATGGGAAGGGGTGTTCTTGCGTGTGATTGGAGATTGCAAAGGCTCAGCAGCACGACAGAGCCGAGCATACCCAGGACATGGAAGGCAGGAAGGTGCTGGGAGGCCATGAGGGATGGGCCACAAAGACCAAGTCAAGAATTAGAACTTTCTCCCATGCATGGTGCAGAGCCATCAGAACACAGTTTCTCCCCCAGTCCAATAATGCCCTGAACTGAGACTCTGGAAACAGGATCAGGGAGGGTGAGGGTCGTGCAAGCGCAGCTAAGTCACCCAGAATGGAGGGTCCAAATTATTCTCTGTTTTCATTTGAAGACTTTATGCTGGACTTGGAAAAATGCAGGCCAATATCTGCATCTAACTGTTAGTTTACAAGAAATAAGTCCCAGCTACTCAGGAGGCTGAGGCAGAAGGATCCCCTGTGCCCAGGAGTTTGAGGTTGCTGTGAGCTAGGCTGACACCACGGCATTCTAGCCGGGCAGCAGAGTGAGACTCTGTCTCAAAAAAGAAAAGGAAAAAAAAAAAAGAAATAAAGGGTTAGAGGAATATGTTAAATGACACCAACCAGCCAATTCTGGAATATAAAAAAAAACCTCTTCAACCAAATAAACTGCAAGGAAAAGAAAAGGTGTGGAAACTGACAAAAAAAAAACTTAACCAAAAAAAGAAAGAAAGAAACTTAACCAAATTCAAGTGTAGGCTTTGTTTGGATCTAGATTAAAACAAACCATATAAAGCATAGAACAATCACGGAAATCTGAATATCAGCTGGATAGTTGATGGTATTAAGAAATTGAGATGGAGTTGGTTATGTTTAGAAAAGAGAGTGCTTATTCTTTAGAGAGACATAATAAATTATTTACAGATAAAATAGTACGATGTCTGGGATTTGCTTCAGAACAATCCAGTAGAGGCTGGGGTGTAGGGAGAGCAAGGCTGGCGTGAGTTTTGGTAACTGTTAAAGCTGCTTGGTGGATACGTGGGGATTCACTGTATAATTCTTCACTACTTTTGTGTATATTTGAAAATTTCCATAACAAAGTCTTTTAAGTAGAAGATAATTTTAAATACACCTCATCAGGCAGACTGTGCAGGCAGAAATATGGAAAACTAAAAGGACAGAAAATGAGAATCCTAAGAAATGTATATGCTCTAAATACGTAAAGAAATTCTGTTATAACAGGAGCTATTATAACATATTATCAGGCCTTAATTTTTTAAGTACCATGGTTCTAGAGCATAAATAGAAAAGAGATCAATGAAACAGAACACAGTCCAAAAACAGATCCATATATATGGCAATAAAAAATCTTCCACGTAGCATTCATTTCAAACCTATGGAGAAAAGATATTTGTGTCCTTTTGTCCCCTCAGAATCTCCTAATAAGTTATCATCTCAGGAAAATTGAATTAAACTTTACTTTGATTAAATTTGGCCCAGTCAACTGGCTACTTTATCATTTTATCCTCAAAGTGGGTACAGGTTGTTTAATAAGGACGTGGTTGGTACTAAGAATGCAACATGTCATGTTTGCCTATGCATCTGAAAGTATTCCACATGTTATTTCAAAAGGAAAACACTGAATTGTGGGCTTCTTCCCTCAGTGCTGTGAGGCATCTGGGCACAAACCCAGTATTTATCAATAAAATAAGGTCTTTGGAATCTTAGAAGCAAAGCAACTACAGATAGCATTGATGGTAATAACCTACTGTTCTTCAAGAACACACGGATTTCCATCATTAAAATACTGTTTCAAATGTAAGTGTTTTTGGATATATGACTATGCTTCTGTGAATCTCTCCAAGCTCTTGTTTCCCTTGCTCTGTGTATCCCAAGCATGGCAAGCAGAGGACATGATTTCTTAGACAACAGAATGACAAGGAGGAAACACCTGACAATGCCATCTGATGAATGGGTGACTTCCAGCAGTCTAGGGCAAAGGGCCAATCTGAAGGGCGCGTGTGTGATGAGATGCAGGATGGGAGGAGCCTCACCTGTGCCTCGCTGTCGGACAGGCCTTGCTCAGTTGGAAGGACCTGACTGAAATCCAGGCTCTGAGGGAAATACAGCGAGTGGCAGGTCTTTTTTGTCTGTGAATTCCTGATGCAGAATCGCATGAGGTGGATTGTCAAGGTCTGGGGCAAATAGGTCAGCTTCAAGACCTGAAAAAGCAAGATCACTGTGGTGATAAAGTCCTAAGGCACTTGAAATGGGTAGATTCGGAGAAATTTCAGGGCTGGTGGTGTGTTCTTCCCAGAGAGATCAGAGCAGAATGATGTAACAGAGTCAATGGTTTTCATTTGCTGAATCTGGCGAGGTCCACTGAGAATAATCCGGCACTTAACTACTACAACACTGCACGTCTCCCACGAAAGGCACAAGCAGCCCCAGGGCTCTGCACAGGTCCCAGGACCCACAGGAACTATGGAGTCTGCTCTAGGAAACTGAGGGAAAAAACCCCGCCCACTGCTCTCAGATCTTCTCCTCTTGTCCTTAAAAGGCTCTGTCCCTCTCAGTGATGTGATCTGAGAAGCCACGTGCACAGCTCTGGAAATCAGAGACCCCAGGATCCCACACACTAGCCGGACCCACATTCCCTCCCTCAACTACCATGAAGAGCTCCCGGGGACTCTGAAGACTCTATCAGGAAATCCACTAGGGGCAACCGCAGACCAGTGAAGCACAGCTGACCCTTGACCACACAGGTTTGAACTGCAGGGTGGGTCCACTTATATGTGGATTTTTTTTTTTTCAGTAAATGCAGTCAGCCCTCCTCCATATCCGCAACCAGACACTGAGCAAAAACACAGTGTTTGCAGGATGTGAAACCGGCATATAGGAAGGGCTGACTTCATACACGCGGGTTCCACAGGGCAGACTGTGAGACTGGAGTATGTCTGGACTTTGGTAAAAGCCAGGGTCCTGGAACCAGCCCCTCATGTATACCAAGGGATGACTGTGTCTGATTTAGGGAGTGAGTACCTGTTTCCCACGCGTCTTCTTCCCACAGTTCTCGCAGAAGTACTTGCTTGTGCTCGACAGCTCCCTGGGCTGGAGGAAACAGTGCAGGGCATCCTCCTGTCCCACCCAGGAGAACAAGAACAAAGCAGGCTTGGTATTTCTCATGTAGAGCACAACCTCCCCACACCCTGCAGGTGGGCATTTCAGCTTTTTTCCTGGTTCTCTTCGTGCCCCCTTAACATCTGGCCTGGTGTGGTACACTTGGCAGGATCTCTAAAAGTACGCGCTGATGGAAGGAACGGAACAGGAGGGGCATTTGTTAGGGCAGCAGTGTGAGGAAAGTGCAAGTAGGAGGAAAGAAATGTGTTTTTGCCAAAACAAAAGGGAAATTGGCCAGAGCCATGCGAATGTAATAGGAAGTGACCTTTTAAAGGCCAAGGGTAGATCAAAAAAAGCAAGGGGGATTTGGCAACACTGGGTTGTATAATGCTGTGTTTTGAATGTCTGTCCTCCCAAAAACTCATGTTGAAACTTAACCCTCAATGTGGTAGTATGGGGGTGGGGAGGAGCTTTACAGGTCATTGGGCCACATGGCTCTGTCCTCATGAATGGATTAAGCCATTCACGGATTAATGGGCTACTGGACTGGCGGATTATCGTGGGCACGGGACTGGTGGCTTTGTAAGAAAGGAAGACAGATCTGAGCAGCACGCTCAGCCTCCGTGCATGTGATGTCCTGCACCGTCTTGGGACTCTGTAGCCAGGCTCTATAGCGAGAAGCCTCTCTCTAGCTGCAGCCCCTCAACCCTGCACTTTCCAGCCTCCAGGACTGTAGAAACAAATTCCTTTTCTTCAGAAACACTCAGTCTCAGGCATTCAGTTACAACAATGGAAAATTGGACACATGGAAGCTGCAGATCCACCAGGAGAAACCCCTCACCAGTGTTTTCAGGGGCTTTGAGTCCGCATCAAAAAGAGAAAGGGGCAGTGCCAGCATGCTGCTGTTTCTGCTCTGCTCCACCGCGCAATCCAGGCAAACCAAGGACTCCTTCATCTGGATCACGGACAGGGCCTGCAGCCTCTCCACCTGCAAGAGGGAGGAGCAGAGAGGTAAGACGAGTAAATTCATAAACCAGGTCAGGCCAATTTCCAGAAGTGGGAGCCAATGGACAGAAGCTCCAGAAATGGTAGCCACTAATGCTCTTTACACATAAGGTGCAAAATATCATGGACCAACAATAACCATATTACGGAAGGTTAATAAGCATTTTATGCAAATTAATGCTTTTATTCCTCTCTACACATCACATAAACAATAGTTGAATGAGTTCAGTGAGCAGCATCTTAAACTTCTGAGTTCCCTAGTTCTATGTTCTTACCAAGTCCACATCAGTGATTTGGTCCTTAATTAGGTTCCAGATTGTGAGGTAGAGTTGAGCAGCATCATGCTGGACAAACACTGGCCAAAGAGAAAAGTAACAGCCCAGTTAGTGAGGCCACCGAAGACACTCCCCATGCCCCTGTGCCCTAGCTACCCAGAAGCACATGAATACTCGTCACTCTGTCTTCTCCTAGCTTCCTACCCCCTAGATAGGCTAAGTTTGCACTAAATATTAGGGATCAATAAGTGAAAAATAAGCTTTTATTTGATTTTTGAGAGCTCCTCTTAAAACTGGTGCTCCAGTCCCACTGTATTACACAAGTTTCCTGTCCTCTCACTTAGCAGCCATGCCTACTGGCCCCTACTGGGAGCCCAGCCAGATAGAACCAATAGTCAATAGTGTAGTGGATTCTCCTCTGTGTCTGTATCAAATCACTGATGTCTATACTGAGCCAATACTCTAACTCCCATGGCCATCCAGTCCTCAGCCCCTTTATGTATTTTCTTTATTCACCCTCCTGAAAATTCAGCAGTTTCCCAATACTCATAGCTGACCCAGGTTTTCCCCAAAGGTATCTAGGAAAGCAAAAATGGAAAGAATCATCTCAGTGTCAGCCGATGCCGGCTAAGAGGAAGCTGGAGTTAAACTGTGAATTGTGCATATGTCATATAGGTAAATGTAAGGCTGAAAGTGTTGTGAACAAATATAAATGAATTTAAATTGTTGAGTTTAAAGAAACCTGGGAAGCCAAAGAAATGGAAAACACACTGAGAACTATTTTACAAAAGGAAAGGTGAGTGATAAAATGCAAAGATGTTGCAAGAAAAGGTGGTTATCGTAAATGTACTAAAGCTGCCATCTCAACACCATTTTCTTTCCCTCATAATACTTATCAAAATTTGTAGTCAACATTTTGGGGGTTTGATTTGGTTTTGGTTTTGGTTTTGTTCTGTCTCTCCTCTAGACTGTAAGCCCCACGAGGCAAAGACTGCCAGCTTTGTTCCTTATCTACAACACTAGCACAACACCTGGCACATAATTGGCGAATATTATATATTGGTTGAATAGATTAATCTATATTCCAAGATAATGAACCCCAAACTCAATGACATTCTAGGAGCAGGGTTAAGGTGATGTTCTCTAGGTGACTGTTCATAGAAGGCTACCTGTCACAGAGCTGGCACTGGATGTGAAGGAAGTCAGATAGCCTTGCCACATGGAGACATTTGGCATCATCTGACCATATCAGAACCAAGAGTCCCCATTCATCTAAGAAATGCAGGGGTCCTTGCCCAACCCACAGCTTATTTAACACCTGCTATCTTCAAGGCATTGCGCAGGCCAGAGAAAGCTCCTGTCCTTGAGAAACCTGTATTCTAGTGGAGGACAAGTATCTAAACGGTCATAATGCAAACAAGAATTTTTAAAAATAAGAAAAATAAGGTATACAAACTGCTATGGAAAGCTAAATGAAGGTGAGAATAGGACTGCAATGGTGGAGTGAGGGCCTCCTCACTGCTCTGCCGTAAAAGCAATGAGAATGCTGGCAGGAATTGTCAAATCAACTTTTTCAGAACTCTGAAAATTAACCATAGTTTACAACAATCTGAGGAATGTTTATCCGAGAAAAACTGCTGAACCTAAGTAAAAAGAGCAGGGTTTATAGCTGCTTAACCGTGGCCTATTCCCGTTCCCTTCTTCCCAGCTCTATAGTAGCCTTGAACACCAACAGCCCTGCAACCACAGAAGCTATGAAAACCAACAGCTTTGCAACCGCTGTAGGGGTCAGACTGGGACTGGAGCTTCTCAAAAAGTCCCATCCCAAGAGCACTTTTATAATTTGACCTGTCTTGCAGCTCCATGGAAAAACCCCAGGGTGTTGTCATTGTTTGGCCTGACTCTGAGCTCACTCAGAAGAAAATCCCTATCCCCTGGGCATTAGTGGAAAACACTCAGCAAAAATTGTTCAACAATGCAGTTACCTAAGGCTACAGTGTCATTTGAGCAAACAAAAACCTGGCAAAAAACTTGAAAGATCTGGGGAACGAGATGTCCACAGGGGACTTTGGAAAAGCACTAATATGTTTCTAGAGATCTAGAAGTCCACTTGCATGCCCAAGACAGACCTGAGAGGGCCCCAATCTCTCACCTCTGGCTGACATTGGGGTCATGTGCAAGAAAGAACTGAAGTCTAATACAGAGTCATAAACCGGCCGAGCTTTGAAAGTGTGCCCTGGCAGACACAGAGAGGCCCTTGCAAACTGTGGGAGACTTATTGGTTCAAGGCATTTAAGGAAATTTCTGACCAATTATTATCTGCCCACTAAGTTAACTTCAGAGATTTCAGTGGCCACACACTATAGGGATTGTAGACTTTACAGAATTAGTTCAAGAAAGTCACTAAACAAAGAGCAACAACGACAAAAAGGACAATAAAACAGGAACAACAATAGCCCTGGTGTGGGGGTCTCTGATGTCCAATGTCACCACATTATATTATCCAAAATGTTCATTTTTTTAACAAAAAATATAAGGCATACAATGAAACAAAAAGTATGGCTCACACACAGGAAAAAAAGCAATCAGTAGAAATTGTCACTGAGAAGCCCCAGATGTTTGCCTTACTAGACAAAGACTTTAGATTAGCTATTACAATATATCCAAAGAACTAAAGAAAACCATGGCAAAAGAATTAAAAGAAAGTATGAAAATGTCTCACCAAATAAATATCAATAAGGAAAAAATTATATTAAAAGGACCAAATAGAAATTCTTGAGTTCATAAATACAACAGATGGAATAAAAAATACACTAGAGGTCAACAGCAAATTTGAGCTGGTAGAATAAAGAATCAGCAAACTTGGAGATAGGTCAATTGAGATTATCCAGACTGAGAAATGGAAGAGAAAATGAACATAGTGCCCAGATGACTCCACCACTACTTCTCTACAGACTCTTCCAGAAGATAAAAGCAGAATAAAATACTTCCTAACTCTTTCTATGAGGCCAGCATTATCTTACTACCAAAACCAAAGACATTACAAGAAAAAACCTAAAAACTAGTATCTCTCATGAACATAAATGCAAAAGTCCTCAATAAAATATTAGCAAATCCATCTGTGTACAAAAAGAATTATAGAATGTGACGTAAGAAAGATGGTGGAGTAGGATGCTCCTATGCTCCCTCCCTCCATGGACACACTGAAAAACATTCACACACAGATCAATTCCCTCAGAGACAAAAATGCAGAATCTAGATGAGAGAATCCTACACATGGGGTAATGAAGAAAATATCCACACCAAAGTGTGTTAGAAAAGCTGAGACACATGCCACAAACCCCATCCTAGACAATCAGGAGGGAATCCCCAACTCCCAGCTTCCTGAGGGGTGAAGGGTTGGGGCCACACATAGAGTGCCTAAACTTCTTATGGTTCCCACCCAGGAGTTTGGCTCCTGTATCACCTAGCCCTGGGAGCACATGTGGGTCAGCATTCACAAATCCCCAGAGGCCACAGAGAGCCAAGATGCAGTTTTAAATGGGCATGTGAGCCCTTGATGCAGCTATTCCCCTGGGCTCAGCACAGAGGAAACAGGCTCCCAGTTTCTTCCAGTTTCTTCCCTGGAAGGGGTTTGTCTGCATACTTTTCCTTCTGCTGTCTGAGGATGGGCTTCTAACTAGCCTCCATCTAGAAGCTAGCGGGGCAAGTCAATAATAGATCTCCAGGAACCTGAACAGGCATGTGAGCTCTTCCCATACCTTCTCCCTCATGGCTTGCTCTGGAATAAAATCAGGTCTCCAACTTCTGTTTGGATCCACACACCAAGCATACAACTTTTATAGCTCTCACACAAAGGACTAGCTTCTAAACTCTTCATTCATGAGTCCCCCAGGAGTACAAATACCAAAGAATAGGTTTTAAATGGGCATGCAAGCACTTCCAGCATCTATCCACTGAGTCTATCAGGCTCAGTGCAGAGAAAATAGGCAAAAATGCCTAGCTCCCAGTTTCTCCCTAGAAGGAGTCTACACATTTGCAGCCGCTGTCCTAGGGCTTCTATCCATCTGGAAGCTGACAGAGCAGGTGATCAGCATTCTTCTGATAGCCTGGGCGGGTATGTGGGTACTTTCCACATCTCTTCCCAAGGGTTTGCTCTCGAGACAGAGCAAAGCCTCCAGCTAATCGGTTTGTCTCTGAAAGCAGACGGGAGCCAGTATTTGCCAGGCCCCTGGGGTGACAAAGAGGAAAACTATGGGTTGAAAGACTGCAGGTTAGACAAGAGTGTAGGCAATTTGCCACAGGTCCTCTCTCCAGCTTACTGCAGAGCAAGTGAGAGATAAACTGTAGCTTCCAGATTTTCCTTGAGTACAGAAAAAACTGGAATACAGAATACACATTTAATACCCCAGCTTCTCCAGCTGCATCTCAACGGACTAGCTTCTCTCTCCCCTGTCTTGGGACACCGATGGGACTTGACAAGTTCTAATTTGAGGGCCACTAAGAACACAGAGGGCAGATTTTTTTTTTGAGACAGTGTTTTACTCTGTCACCCTGGCTAGAGTGCCATAGCGTCAGCCTAGCACACAGCAACCTCAGACTCCTGGTGGGATCAAGCGATCCTTCTGCCTTAGCCTCCTGAGTAGCTGGGACTACAGCCATGCACTACCACACCCGGCTAATTTTTACTATTTTTAGTAGAGACAAAGTCTCACTCTTGCTCAGATTGGTCTCAAACTCCTGAGCTCAAGCGATCCTCCAGCCTCAGAGTTCTAGGATGACAGGCATGAGCCACCTCGCCTGGCCATAGACGGCAGTTTAGATAAGCACAAAAGTTCAAGAGGTACCCGGATTCTCTGGCCAGGCTTATTGATAGGTTCAGCTCCTACATAAGAACAGTATAATAAGACTTAATAAGACTGGGAGAAGTGTTTTTCTTTCTTTTCTTTTCTTTTTTTTTTTTTAAGAGACAGGGTTTTTGTCACCCTGACTAGAGTGCAGTGGTGCAATCATAGCTCACTGTAACCTTGAACTTCTGGGCTCACACAGTCCTACCACTTCAGCCTCCTGAGTAACTAGGACTACAGATGTATGCCACCATGCCTGGCTAATTTTTAAAAACTTTTTGTAGAGGTGGGATCTCACTATGTTGCCCCGGCTGGTCTCAAACTCCTGGCATCAAAGGATCCTCCCACTGTGGCCTTCCAAAGTGTGGCATTACAGGCATGAGCCACCATGCCCAACACATGTTCTTTACTTAATGCACAGAAAACAACAGAGAATCAAAAATGAAGAAACAGAGAAATATATTCCAAACAAAATAAGAAGATAAATCTCCAGAAATTTCCCCTAATGAAATGGAGATACATGATTTACCTTACAGACAATTCAAAATAATAATTATAAGGATGCTCACAAAAACCAGGAGAATAATGCACGAACAAATGAGAATTTTAACAGACAAAAAAATGTAAAAGCACCAAACAGAAATCATAGAGCTGAAGAACATAATAACTTAAAATAAAAATTCAATAGAGAAGCTCAGCAACAGACCATAGCAAGCAGAATAAAACATTAGTACATTAGATGACAGGTCACTGGAAATTATCCATTTAAAGGAGCACAAAAAGAATGAAAAAGAGTGAAGACTCTTCCATAAGAAAGTTATGGAACAACATCAAGCAGACCAATATATGCATTATCAGGGTGCCAGAAAGAGGAGAGAGAGAGAAGAGACAAAAAGCTTATACAAAGAAGTAACAGTCATGAGCTGTATAATGGCATTTTGGTCAATGACAAACCACATAATCAATAGTAGCTATATCATATAGCCTAGACGTATAGTAGGCTATATCATCTAGGTTTGTGTAAGTACATGCTATGATATTCACAATTATGAAATCACCCATCAACACATTTCTTAGAATATATCTCCATTGTTAAGTGATGCAGTACTGTAATGCCTGAAATCATCGCAACCTAGGAAGGAAATAGAAATCCAGATCCCAAAGGACACCAATAAGATTAATCTAAAGAGACCCACACCAAGACACATTATAATCAATTATCAAAAGTTCAAGAGAACAGCAAGAGAAAGGCAACTTGTTGTATATAAAGGAAGCTCCATAAATATATAAGCAGATTTTTCAACAAAACCTTTGCAGGCCAAAAGGGAGTGTGATGATATAGGACAACAACTGTCAACCAAGAATACTATACCTGACAAATGTGTCCTCCAAAAATGAAGATGAGCTAAAGACTTTCTCACATAAACAAAATTTGAGGGAGTTTATCACCACTAAACCTATCTTACCAAAAAATGCTAATGGGATTTATTCAAAGTAAAACAAAAGGACACTAAATTGTATCACAAGAGCATAAGAAAGTATGAAACTCATTGGCAAAGATAAATATATAGACAAAAAGAGAATATGGTACTAATATAATGGTGGTGGGTAAATAGCTTTTAAATCTAACATAAAAGTTAAAAGACAGAAGTATTAAAAACAAATATAATTAAACTATCTTAATGCTTACATAATATAAATTGATGTCTATTGTGACATCAATAGCATATAAAGTGGAGAGTTCTTTCACACAAGGGAAATTAAATTAGTATCAACTCAAAATAGACTGTTATAAGATATTTTATGTAAGCTGCTTGGTAAATAAAAAGAAAATACCTCTAGAATTTACACAAAAGCGAAAAAAAAAAAAGAACCCAAATATATCAATACAAAAAATAAATAAAAGACAAGAAGATGTTTAAAAAGAGGGACAAAAGAACTACAAAACAAATCACAGTTAACAAAAAGGTAATAGTAAATCCTTACTTATCAATAACTACTCTAAACGTAAATGGGCTAGACTCTCCAGTGAAAAGATACAGAGTGACTAAATGAAAAAACAAGATCCAACTATATGTTGTCTAGAAGAAACTCATTTTAGATTTAAGGCTACGCATAGGCTAAAAGTGAAGAGATGGAAAAACATGTCTCATGCAAATGGTAACCAAAATAATACAGGACTGGATATGCTTTATGAGGACAAAGTAGTTTTTAAGTCAATAACTGTGTCTAATGACAAAGAAAATTATTACATAATGATAAAAGGGTCAATCCAACAGGAAAATATAACAAATGTAAATAAATCTGCAACCAATAAAAGAGCACCTAAGTATAAAAAGTAAATATTGACAGATCTGAAAGGACAAGTTGACAACAATACAATAATATTAATAGTAGGAGACTTCAATATATCCCTTTCAATAATAGAATATAAGACAGAAAGTTGACAGAGAAACAGTGGACTCGAATAACACTTAAGACCAAATGGACCTAAGAGACATATACAGAACTTTCCACCCAACAGAGAATACAGATTTACCTCAAGTGCACACAGAACATCTCCAGGATAGATCTCATGTTAGGTCACAAACAAGTCTTGCCAAATTTAAGAACAAAATCATTTCAAGTATCTTTTCTAATCACAATGGAATGAAACTAGAAATCAGAACAGCAATAACATAGGAAAATTTACAAATACGTAGAAGCTCAATAATACACTCAAGAACAGCCACTGGGTAAGAGAGAAAATTGAAAGGGAATTTTAAAAATATTTTGAGATAAATCAAAATGAAAACACAACTCACCTAAACTTATGGGATGCAGAAAAACCAGTACTAAGGGAAAACTTTCTAGTGATGAATGCCTACATTAAAAAGACCTCAAATACACAACGTAACTTTACTTGTTAATGAACTAGAAAAAGAAGAACAAACTAAACCTAAGGCTTGCAGAAAGAAGGAAATAATAAATTTTAGACCTGAAGCAAATCAAATAGAAAACAGAAAAACTAGAAAACTCAACAAAATTAAGAGTTTTTTCAAAAAAATAAAATCAACAATCCCTCAGCCAGAATAACTAAGAAAAAGAGAATAATCAACAAATAAAAGCAGAAATGAAAGAGGAGGGGTTACACAGTTGACACCTCATAATTAAAAAGAATTATTAGAAGTTATCATGAACAGTCATATGTCAACAAATTGGATAACCTAGAGGAAATGATAAATTCCTAGAAACATACAATCTACCACAACTGAATCAATAAAAAAAAACAAGGTCTGAACAGATCAATAATGAATAAGGAGAATCAGTACTCACAAACTTCCCAACAAAGAAAAGTCAAAGACCAGATGGCTTCAGGACTGAATTCTACCAAACATTCCAAGGAGAATCAAAACCAATCCTTCCTAAACTATTCCAAAAAATAGAACTAGAGGTAATACTTTGAAATTCATTTAATGAGTCAAGCATTACCTTGATACCAAAGTCAGACAAAGATACCATAAGAAAACAAAAATAACAACACCAAAACAAAACAAAACAAAATACAGGTCAACATCTCTGATGAACCTAGATGCTAAAATCCTCAATAAAATACTAGCAAACCAAATTCAACAAGTGTCAAAAAGATTATACAGCATGACCAAGTGGCATTTATCCCTGGAATGCAAGGTTGGTTTAACATATGTAAATCAATTAATGTGATATATCACATTAACAGAATGAAAAATAAAAACCACATGATCATCTCAATAGATGCAGAAAAAGCATTTGACAAGTTCAACATCCTTTCACAATGAGAAAAAAAAACCCTCAAGAAATTAGGTATAGAAGGAAATTTCCTCAGCATAATAAGGACCATTTACAAAAAGCCCATAGCTAATATCATAATCAGTGGGAAAATCTAAAAACTTTTCCTCCAAGACATGGTACAAGGGAAGGATGTCTACTCTAACCATTTCTATTCAACATAGTATGGGCATACTAGCAAGAATATCAGACAAGAAAAATAAATAAAAGGCAAACAAATCAGGGAGGAAGAAGTGAAACCATCCTTATTTGCAAATGGCATGATCCTATATATATAAAACCCAAAAGACTCCACCACAAAAAGCTGTTAGAACCAGTAAATGAATTCAGTAAAGTTGCAAGATACAAAATTAACATACAAAAATCAGCTGATTTTCTTTATACCAATAATGATACATCCAAAAGAAATAAAGAAAATAATCTCATTTCTGATAGCATCAAAAGTAATATTTAACTGGAAAGATAAAAAAGCTATACATAGAAAACTATAAAACCTTGATGAAAATAAATGCAAAGATATCCCATATTCAATGCAATCCCTATCAAAATCCAGTGGCATTTTTTTCACAGAAGTAGGAAAAAATTTTTCTAAAATTTGTATGATACCACAAAAGGGTCTGAATAGCCAAAGCAATCCCGAGAAAGAAAAACAAAGTTGGAGGCATAACACTACCTGATTTCAAATTATATGACAAAGCTATAGTAATCAAAACAATATGGCACTGGCATAAAAACAGACAGATAGATGAATGGAAGACAATAAAGAGCCCAGAAATAAATCCAAGCATATGCAATCAACCAATTTTCAATAAGGGCACCAGAAAAAGGCAAAATGGGGAAAGGACAGTCTCTTCAATAAATGGTGTTGAGAAAACTAGATATCCACATGCGAAAGAATGAAACTGGACCTTTATCTTACACCATACACAAAAATGAGCTCAAAATGAACTAAATACCTAACATAAGATCTGAAACCATAAAGCTCCTAGAGGAGACATTGGGGGAAAGCTTCCAGGCATTGGACTGGGCATGATTTCTTGGATATGGCACCAAAATCCCAGGTAACAAAAGCAAAAATAAATAAGTTTACATTAAACTAGAAAGTTTCTGAACAGTAAAAGAAACAATCAACAACATGAAAACACACCCTATGGACTGGGTGAAAATATCTGCAAACCATACATCTGATAAGGGGTTAATATCTAAAATATATAAGGAACTCACATAGCTCAATAGCTAAAACAAAGAACCCACTTAAAATGGGAAAAGAACCTGAATAGACATTTTGCTAAAGAAGATAAACAAATGCTCAACAGGTACACAAAAGGTGCTCAACATCATTGATCACCAGGGAAATGCAAATCAAAACCACAGTGAAGTATCATATCACCTCATACCTGTTAGGATGGTTATTATCAAAAAGACAAGAGATAACAAGTATTGGTCAGAATATGGAGAAAAGGAAACCTTTGCAAACCACTGGTGAAATGTTAAGTTGGTTCTGCCACTATGGAAAACAGTATGAAGGTTCCCCAAAAAATAAAAAATAAAAATACCATATGACTCAGCAATCCTTCTTCTGGGTATATATGCAAAAGAAATTAAATCAGCACTCTTAACGATAATGTACTCCCATGTTCTTTACAGCATTACTCACAATACACAAGATATGGAAAAAATCTAAGTGACCATCAATGGATGAATGGATAAAGAAACTGGGGTATGTAAATACACTGGAATATCATTCAGCCTTTAAAAAGGAGACCCTGACATTTATAACAACATAAATGAACTAGGGGGACATTATGCTAAGTAAAATAAGCCAGACACAGAAGAAAAATACCGCATGTTCTTGTTTATATGTGGAATCTAAAAATGTCAAACACATAGAAGCAAGGAGTAGAATGTTGTTTACCAGGATGAGAGGTGAGGAAAATGGAGAGATATTGGTCAAAAGATACGAGGTTATAGTTATATATGATTTTTAAAAGTCTAGAGATCTAATGTACAGCATGATGAGTTAACAATAATGTATACTGGAAATTAGCTAAGAGAGTAGATTTCAGGTGCTGTCACCACCAAAAAAAAGTAATTATGTGAAGAGATGGATATGTAAACTAGCTTGACTGCAGTAATCATTCCACTTTTGATATATGTATATCAAAACATCATGTTGTAACCTTAAAATATACATTTTATTTTTAAAATTTAAAAATAAGGCCGGGCACAGTGGCTCACACCTGTAAGCCTAGCACTCTGGGAGGCCAAGGCAAGTGGATTGCTCCAGGTCAGGAGTTCAAAACCAGCCTGAGCAAGAGCTAGACCCTGTCTCTACTAAAAACTAGAAAATTAGCCAGGCATGGTGGTACATGCCTGTAGTCCTAGCTACTCGGGAGGCTGAGGCAAGAGGATCCCTTGAGCCCAGGAGTTTGAGGTTGCTGTGAGCTAGGCTGATGTCACAGCATTCTAGCCCAGGCAGCAGAGTGAGACTCTGTCTCAAAAAATAAATAAATAAATAAAAATAAAATAAAACAAAATAATAAAAGAAAATAAAAAGAATTATATACCATGACCAAAAGGGATTTATCACAGGTATGCAAGGCTAGTTCAACTTTTGGAAATTAACTAATATCACCCATCACATCAACAGGCTAAGAACAAAACTCACCTGTTCATATCAATAGATGCAGAAAAAGCATTTGACAAAATCTAACATCAATTTACAATAAAACCTGTTATCAAACTAGAAACAGAGAGGAACTTCCCTAACTTGGTAAGAAACATCAACAAAAAACCTTCAGCTGACATCATATTTGGTGGTGAGAAACAAGGAAGTTCACTCTCACAACTCTTTTCAATATCATAATAGAAGTCCTAGCTAATGTAATAAGACAAGATAAAAATAAAATGTATACTGATTGGTAAGAAAGAAATAAAACTGTCTTTGTTCACAGGTGACAGGATAATCCATATGGAAAACCTGAAAAAAATCAACCAAAAAACTCCTAGAACTAATAACTGATTATAGCAAGGTTTCAGGATACAAGGTTAATATGCAAAAGTCAATTTCCTCCATATATACCAGCAATGAACAAGTGGAATCTGAGATTTAAGCACAGTTTCATTTTCATCAGCATTCAAGAAAATGAAATATTTTGGTATAAATCTAGCAAAATAAGTACAAGATCTATATGAGGAAAACCACAAAACTCTTATGAAAGAAATTAAAGAGCTAATTAAAGAGCTAACAAATGGAGAGATATTCCATGTTCATGGACAGGAAGACTCAATATTGTCAAGATTTTCAAGTTCTTTTCAACTTTATCTATAGATTCAATGTAATCCCAGTCAAAACTCCAGCAACAACAATCAGAAAACAAGTAACAAACTGGCAGGAGTAAATCTTTATCTGTCAGTAGTAATCTTAAAGGTAAAGGGGTTAAATTCTCCAATTAAAAGATGCAGAGTGGCTGAATGGATTAAAAAAAAAAAACCAGACTCAACTATAGGCTGCCTACGAGAGATTCAACTCACTGTTGAAACCAAAGCAAACAGGAATAGAGATACTTATAACAGATAAAGTAGACTTTAAGTCAGAACTATAAAAAGAGACAAGGAAGTCATTATAATGATAAAGTGATCAATTCAACAAGAGGATATAACAATTGTAAATATATATGCACCCAACACTGGAGGATTCAAATATATTAAGCAAATGTAATTATATCTAAAGAGAGAAACATATTGCAATACAATAATAGTAGGGGACTTCAACATAACAGTCGTAACAATGGACAGATCATCTAGACAGAAAATCAACCAGGAAACAGACATAAACTGCACCATAGACCAAATGGACCTAATAGATAATTTCAGATCATTCCATCTAACAGCTTACTATTCCAATAATATTGGACAATTTGAAACAAATCAGCAAGAAGCTAGATAGATGGGTAGGTACTACATGAATTAAATGAGTATCAAAAGAGAAATCCTCTTGAAGCTTGCCTTCCTTTGCTGTTACAACATAAAGGTGAACCATTTCCACACCAAACTGTTATATGTGAAAAAAATGGGTTCTTTTCAACAATTGCAAGTGTTTGGCACAATGGTTAGTTAAAGATAAAGTGCCACAACACAGTCCAGAACTGAATATTCATCAAAAAAAACTAATGGTGTTTATTTGGTGGTCCAGCACTGCTATTATCCACTACAGCTTCATGAAACCTGGTCAACTGATTACAGCAGATGTTGACTGCAACCAACTGGGCAAAATGATGAGGATGATTGTGATTAAGCAGCCAAGACTGGTGAATAGAGACAGGCCAATCCTCTTGCAACACCACATCACGAAAAACAATGCTGCTCAAACTACAGAAGTTGGACTTGGAAACTCTCTGTCATCACCATATTCACCACACCTTGCACTGACTGACTACCACTTCTTCCAGGCTTTGGACCACTTCTTCCAAGGGAAAATACTCAATTCTCAAAAAGCTGTGGAAAATGCTTTTTGCAATTTCATCGCCATTTGCTCTCTAGGCTTTTGTGCTGCTGGCATAAGCAAGCTACCATTAATATGGCAAAACTGTGTCAACAGTTTAGGCACATACTTTGATTAACTGGACTGCTTCCTGTTTGATATATACAAAATAAACTTTGGATTACAAACTGGACATTTCATATTTAATGACCTAATACTAAGGCACAAAGAATCACCTTAATGGAATAAAACAAACAAAAAATCATAAAAATGTTACTCTTCCTATAATGTAACAAAATAAATCAATAACCAATAATCTTTTTTTCCTTAAGCACACGTAGCTGAAACCTAACAATATACCCCTAAATAATCCTTGGGTATCTGCCAAAAATCTTGGAAGAATTAACAAAGTACTGATTGACAAAAAAACAAAAAACCATTAAGTTGTGAAACATGGCCAAAGCAAAACTTAAATAACAATTTATAGGTCGAATACATTTATCAGAAAACATGAATGAAAACAAGTGAGATAAATGTTCAATTGAAAAATACTAACTGAAAATAATAAAATGTAAGATAACCCTCATAATAGCAACAAACTATAGAATAAGAATGTCATAAAGATGATACAAAAGCTTTGTGTAGAGAAGATATCAGAAGACATCAAAGACAAGGGATAGGAATGTCACTGGCAAAATCCAGATGAAGGGAAAATTGCAGTGCAAGCAACACAGCTTCCTCAACAAACTGCAAGCAAGGGGGTAAACTGGATAAAGGTGACTAGAAAAGACTTAGGACACAACAAACATGTAGACCTAATTTGGAGCCTAATTCAAGTAATTTAAGATTCTTGTCATGATATTTATTAAAGTATAAATTGGTATAAATTTTGAAGATTTTATTTTTTTTTCCACAATTTTTGGTGTCATGATGAAAAACAGTCCTTACATTTTAGAGCAGTAGTTTTGAACTTTAGGAGCTTGTGCCCCCTCCCCATTTCCTCTAGTGGACATTTGGCAGTAATTGGACACATTTTTGCTTGTTACAATGTGGGTGGTAGTGAGCTCCTGTCATTACTGGGTAGAAGCCATGCGATGTATAGAACAGCTCACCCACAAGAAAGAATTTTCTGGCCCAAAATGTCAAAAGCACTGAAGTTGAGAAACCCAGTGTTAGAGACATGTACTAAAATACTTACGGATGAAATGGTATGTGTGAAATTTACTGTAAAACAATATAGGGAGCTGGGGAGAAAAAGGCTGGAAACAAAATGACCATGAGTTGGTAATTGTTGAAACTGAGTGGCAAAGTGCATGGGGCTCCATTATTACAATTTTGTCTACTTTTGGATATATTTGACATTATCCATAATAAAAATTAAAAACAAAGGAGAAAAGTATGCTATCGTGCCACGGGGAGAGCATTTTGAAGTCTGAAATATTGCCATCAATTCATAACTTTGTTACCTAAAATCATAAAAAATCTGAAAACAGAATTTTCCAACATGTTTCAAAATTTCTCCAACAAAAGAATTTGATGTTAAAATATAAAAATATATTTCAAAATCAATTATATTGAAAGGAATTATCAGGGAAAATGCAAATTCATTGGCCAAATTTCAACAAACTTTTCTATGATTGTGACTGGTAATAAAAATCACTATCATGAGAGCAAACAGTCAATGGTATCCCTCCTTCTACTGAATTATGCATATCTTTGTAAAGAATGTTTTTAGGTATGAGGATCATTAAAAACAGAAAAAGAATAAACAGAACCTGGAACAAAACCTTAGACTCAATGTAGTCAAAACTGTTCAACCAAGATTTTCTAAGAAGTAAACCATACCCACTTTATTTCCATTAGTAATATTTTGGTAAAAGTAAATAATTTTACTTTACCATATACTTTTTATATTTCTGGTCTCATCTATACTTTATAGCCTAAATTATATAATGAATGTATTATATATGAATTAAACAAAAAACTGATTAAAGATGAGAGACAACAAAGATAGGAAGACCTAACATTGTAAAACATGCAACGTTTCCCCACGTTATCTCAAGAATATAATTAAATTCCAGTCATTTTCAGTATTTTGGGGGAGGAGGGAACCCTTAGAGAGATAATGATCCATAAATAAGAATTTGGGGAAAGAAAAGAATTCAGAGAGGAGCCCAGCTCTGAAGCTACAAAGCCAAGAGAAGGAAGGAAGGTAGAAGAGAGGAAGGCAAGTGGGAGAACAGAGGACAAGAGGACACTGGAGGACAAAGAACGGGAAGAAACAAAATCGTACAACCTAGGATTAAATTATAAAATTGGTAAATGTATAATAAATAAATCAGTAAATTTCAAAATCATCCTATTTTGTAAAGGTGTCACTTCCAAACTTGTCAGAGTGTTCCTCTGTTTCCTGCTTCTTATTGCCTTAAATCTTTTTAAGAATTCTTGTTGAATTCAATATTATAACAAAAGATTGGCGTTTCAAATTAAGGTGTATTTTTATGAAATGTCATTTCAAGATAAGAGAAAACTATCAAAATACAGTCTAAAAAGTATTCAATTATCATTCATTTTCTTTTGTCATCTATGAAAAAAATCACCTTTCATCTACACAAAAGACTTTTTTCTCCTGCAAAAGGTCTGGGGGGAAAAAGTCCTCTTTCCAGAGTGAAGAGCTATTAAGCAGCAGCGAAGAGAGGTGCAGAAGAACGTGAACCACATCTTGATAACAAAAAAAAGGATTTTCTTTTTCACTTGCTCTGAAAAAGCCCCACAAAGCTTTCTCAAATGCCAAGAGCCTTCTCTTACACCTGGCCCTCAAAGCCCTGAATTCAGTATCTGAAAGGACTTATATCTGATTAAGCCAGTCAAAAGCCAAACAGATCATCCCATGTAGGTGATTTCAGATAACTAAAATTTAGTGAGTAAAATTTATTTATTTACGTGCAAAACTTTGAACTTTAAGTCTGTTTAAAGGAAATCTCTGCACAACTGTGTGATACTTTTTGTTGTATTATAAAGTACGTATGGTTCCATAATTTAAACTTTTTTGGCTGACTCAAATACCACCCACTTAACTAGGCTCTCCCAGTAGCCCAGGAACAGGTAAGTTCCCACTGGCTCTCGCACTGACTGGGAAAGTGCTGGGGACAGGCAGGTGCACATGCACACTACTGGAGTGATTTTCAAACTTGGTCTTGGACCCTGAGATTCAGCACAAGTTCTTTTGGAGCCTGTGGGGTTTGGGACAAGCAGGTGGCTACCCCTGCCAAGGCTCTGGGCATTCCAGTTACCTGTGATGGAATTTATCATTCCCTTATTTATATGTTCCATATGGTCTTACCCAACACAAGTGTTCCCAACAATATTCTTGTTAAGATTTTTTTGCTTTTTACTTTATAAGAAGCCAATCATGCTGTATGTCATCTTCTGGGACCTTTATTTTTTTAATTGAGGTAAAATTTACATAACAAAATATTAACCATTTTTAACTGTACAATTCACAAGGTTGGGCTGGAACTTAACTTTGTCACACAATGTTATATGGCTAAGCTTCATTCATCTTGTTGCATGTACACATACTTGATTGTGACTTGTGCAACATTCCCCAAGTGACTGAACTGTCACAGCTTAGTCTATGAACATTCTTTAATCTCTAGCCTAGTATAGAAACTATAGCTAGAGTTATTCGAAGAGTGAACCTGAAGTGGAACAGCAGGATGGTAGGGTATGTCATGACTCGATTTGCAAGTCACTAAAAGCTGTTTTCCCAAATGGTTCTACCAATTTACGTCCTCCCTTGCAGTGTAGACAAGATCCTGTCAGATCCACAACCTCTCCAGCTATTGATACTGTCAGACAACTTACTTTTTGCCAACTGGAGACAGAATTTTATTGTGGTCTAGATATGCATTTCCCTGATCAATGGTGTCAACAGCACCTTCTATGATTACTGGCCAAACTTGTTTTCTCGTTTATGAAAATGCCTTCATGTCTCTTACTCATTAATCATTGAGTTATATGCAATCTTCATACTGATGAGAATTCCTCATACCACTCTGCTGATTGTGTTACAAGTATTTTCTCCCACTCTGCACTTTGTTTTAGTGTGTGTGTGTATATATATATTTTAGTATATTTAATCTTAATGAAGTAAAATTTGCCATTCTTTTTATAGTTAACACTTTGGGGATCTTAAGAAAATCTTCCTACCCCAGGGCCAGAGACATATTCAACTATATTTTCCAGCAAGCTTTTTAAAAGTTTGGCTTGTGATGTTTCACTGCTTGTCCAACTCACATGGATTTCTGTGTACTGTCTGAGGTACGATCCAATTGTGTTGTTGCTCTTCTTCTTACATGGATAGCCACGTATCAAATCAGTGCTTTTTTTCCCCCAAATGACATGTCATGACGCCTCTCTGAGGTCATGCTACCTGAGACAGTTATGACCAAATATGTTCACTGCAAGCTGGCTTACTGAGGTGTTTGAAAAAATGAACACTCAAGTGAACAAGTTTCTATCAGGCTTATTCAACAATATGAATAGACACTAAAGCAGACAGCACAGAACAATAATCTGTTCAAAATCCTCACAGAAATGGAAATTTATACTCAATTATATTGAAGAATCCTGGTACTTTATCATTTTAATATTAAGATCATACTTGTCAGAATTCAAGCCAGATCCTAGCACTTTGGGAGGCTAAAGTGGGAGGATCTGCTTGAGGCTAGGAGTTCAAGACCAGCCTGAGCAAGACCCTGTCTCTGCAAAAAAATAGAAAAATTAGCTGGGTGTGGTGGTGTGTGCCTATAGTCCCAGCTTCCGGGAGACTGAGGCAGGAGGATCCTTTGAGCCCAGGAGTTTGAGGTTGAAGTGAGCTATGACAATGCCACTCTAGTCTGAGAGACAGAGCAAGACTCTGTCTCAAAAAAAATTAAAAAATAAAAAAATTAAAGCCAGGACTACAGTTGCACTAACATGCCACCTATCAATGGAGAAGATGACTGCAAATGAGGGAGGAAAAAAATTAATGTTCTACATCTTGTAGTTTCATACATAATAAAGAAGTAGAGAAGAAACAGCTGAATGCACAGATTCGATTTCCACTCTGCCACTCATTTAAGTCATATGACCCCTGTGGAAAGGTATTAAGCCTCTCTAAACCACAGCTTTCTCACATGTAAAATGGCAAAAGAAGAGTACCTACTTATCAAACTATCACAATATGAACTAATTTTTCATAAAAGATCTCAAGTGTTTAGTGCTATGTCTCACACATAGTAAGTAACACGTGTTAATATGGTAATACTATTAATAACTTAAACTAATACTGTTTGGTTCCTAGATACATAAAAGTTTATACACCATCACATTCCTTTGCCTTTTGGCTTATTTTACAATTACATTATCAATACATTCATTTATTCAGTTTTCAATCAAATATTTTTTATTGAGTATGTATTATATACCAGATTCAACTAGAAACAGGAATAAAGCAATAAATAAGATAAAGTCCCTGAGGGAGAAAGATAAGTACATATATGATTATCAGTTCTGACAAGTCTATGAGGAACACTGGGTAGGCAAGAGCTCTTTAGACAGACGACCAGGAATGCCATAGCGAAGTGGTGACCACTGAGCATGTGCTTGGAATGAGGGGAGGTTCAAGCCATGCTTGGAAAGGACAGCAGAGTCACACCAAGTTCAAAGGCCCCACGAAGCAACATGCGTGGGTGTTCATGTTGAGAAGGCCGGGGGGCTAGAGTCCAGTAAGTGAAAATTTGTAAAAGATAAAGGCAAAATGGGAGATGAGACAAAGGAAGCATTAGTTAAGATGGAGGGCTATACGATTCAACAATTAACAAAGTTGGAAACCACCAAATCAGATCCTGAGTATTTATGAAAATAATGCTAAAATATGTTAGTTTAATGGAAAACTGAAATTTTAAAAGGACCAATGTCACTACAATAGATGAAGGAGAGAAGAAAAGAAGGACTGAGACGTAATCAGAAACTCAGAGGTTTTCTCTGGGTATGATGAGGAGCTATGAGAAGTTTCTTAGCCTGAATGATTTATACGTTTAATTGGATGGCTTACACTCTAGGAGATCTATTAGCAACTCCCAGCCGCTCTGCCTTAAAAACATATCCCCGGAAAAGCAGCCGTACATCCCTGGACATCACTACTTCCATTGCTACTCTACTGTTCCACCATCGCCTATGATCTTTGCCTGGGTTATTACAATACTTGTTTATCAGGTTCCCTGTGTCCACTCAATTAAATATGTGAATTTAATGCCAAAGGCAGGTCTACGGAGAGTAGACAGAGAAGAAGAGAGGTTACTAGAGCACTCAAAAACTTAAAAGCTAAGCAGGGGGAAACTATGAATGGTCAATGGAGCAGAAGGAAAACCAGAACACTCTGGTATCCAGAAAGCTAAATGAAGAATATTTATTAAATTCTTGGTGAAATGAACCTTTTATTATTATATAATTGCCCTCTATATCCCTAATTATGCTTTTAAAAAAATGTTTGAGACTTTTTTCACCAAAAGTAAGTATCTCTTATGCAACAAAAAAGACAGACTTTTTTCATAGGATATTAATAGGGCAATACCAGACTTTTCTATCCCAGGTTATTATTTGCCTGGTATACTTTGTTCCCTTTCTATACTTATGCTTTACGTGTGAAAGTTCTTCAAATTAAAAATCAGTTCTTATCATTATGTTTAATGGAGCCAATGTATATTTAGATCTATCCAATTTTTTCCTTCTTGCATCTGAAATTCTTCTTTAGAGATCATTTTCCTTTTTCCTGCAGTATTTTTGTCAGAGGTTCCTTTAGTAGTAAATTCTCTAAGGAAAATGTCTCTGTCTCACCCTGTTCTTGAATAGTAATTTCAGGGCACTGGTAGTGGGCAAACAAAGAATAGGTTACCAGTTTTTTCTCACTGCTTTGAACTTATTATTCCATTGTATTCTTAGCATCTATTATTGCTGATGAAAAGTCTGAATTTTTTCTGGTTGGTTTTAATATCCTGTCTTGTTCTCTACTACAATATTTTACTAAAACCTGCCGAAGTGTCCACTTCAGTTTATTAACTCTGGGATTTTATGCTAATCCTGTATTTGAGGGTTCATGTCATTCACTGATTCTAGAATATTCTCAACCATAATCTCTTGGGATTATTTCCTTTTCCCCATTTTCTTTTTTGGCCAGAGTTTTTATTAGAAATGAGTTGACCTTTTCATTCATCATGTTACATACACCTGCTCTCAATTTTCCATCTGTTCATCTCTCTAAACTATGTTTTGGACAATTTTCTCTGATCCACCTTCTTGTTTACTAATTTTTCAGCTATGTCTAATCTGCAATTTTACCTATCCTATGATTTCTTGAACTTCTATTTGGATGTACACAAATCTGCTTGGTTACTCTTGATATTCTCCTGTTCCCTACTGACACTTTAAATTCCTCCCTTTTTAAACATACAGAACAATCAGTATTTGCCCTCATACTCTTGAAAGTACCATATGTCAGTTGTATCTCCATCACATTTTCTGTCATCACCTTCACCTACTACCCATGCAACTTTCACTAATCTTAAAACCCTAGCTATATTCTCCAAGTTTTAAAGACATTATTCCTATGATAGGCATGCTGACTTTAAAAACCTATACCATGAAGTCAGACAGCTAAAGTCAAATCAAAACTGTGTCACAAATTACTTATGTGACTAAAAGTTCAATAATTTTGCTACACCTCTGTTTTCACCTGTGAAACAGACTATGACAATCTCTAACTCATAAGGTTTGGAAAGAGTTAAATGAAATGTACATTTGCAAGCTTCTCTTATAAATAGCTTATAGCTAGCATAATGTCTGGCTTTAGCAGCAACTCATGAGGATAATACATCTTTGTCATCAGCAGCATCTTGAGTCTTCACTCAAGCAAGGTCAGTTTATGAGTTCTATTTAACTCAGCTTTAATTTTTTTTTTACTTTTGATGATTTATGACCCATTATGTAAAGTAATATCTAGTCAATTTTACTTGAAATATGGCAAAATAAATTGGCTTAAAAGAACAGAAACAAAACTAGTATACTCAGATTTAGATTTAATAAATATTTCATTGAGCACTCAGAATATCATTATCATGACACTGCTGGCATGTCTACATAAATTGACAACATAAAAGAATTGTGTTAAATATTAGCCAGGTGTGGTAGCACACACCTTAGTCCCAGCTACTCAGGAGGCTGAGGCAGGGGATACTTGAGCCCAGGAGTCTAAGGTTACAGTGAGCTAAGCTATAATCACGCCACTGCACTCTAGCCTGGCAAACAGAGTGAGACCTTATCTTTAAAAAAAACAAAAAAAGAATTGTATTCAATAAGAATTCCTGCAGGTATTTTTATCTAACTTTCAGATATTTTTTTTGAGACAGAGGCTCACTCTGTTGTCCCTCGAGTGCCGTGGCATTAGCCTAGCTCACAGCAACCTCAAACTCCTGGGCTCATGCAAACCTCCCGCCTCAGCCTCTTGAGTAGCTGGTACTACTACAGGCGTGCACCACCACACCTGGCTAATTTTTTCTATTTTTAGTAGAAATGGGGTCTCACTCTTGCTGGTCTCGAACTCCTCAGATCAAGCTATCATCCCACCTCAGCTTCCCAGAATGCTAGGATTATAGGCATGAGCCACTGTACCCAACCTCTAACTTTTAGATATTCTTACATTTTAAATACTTACTTAACTAACTATGGATCCTTTCTAGCCATTGGTATAAACCAACCAAATTCTCAAGGAACATTTTGTTAGCTTGGTTCTATCTATCTGATAAATTTGAAAATACAACTATTGTTCTTCAATGAGCTCTGTAAATCAGACATTTCATTCAATTTAGGATTTGTTTACCTAAACATGTTGGTTTTACTTTAAAAATGTCTATCCTCATCAATGTAGAGTCTTGGAATATAAGTTACTGACACTCTGAATGTACTCTTCAATCTATAATTATCTTTATTTCTGTAGCATTTTCTATAAAAACGAAAACACCAGTGGAGGAAGCCCATTTTTAGAAGTTACCCTGTTCTTAAAAGTAAGTATTTTAGATGTATAATTTGCTATTTACATCTTGATTTATTTAATACTGAAAAAATTATTAGGGGGAAAACCAGGAGAAAATGACACTCATAGGGAATTTTTTTTTTTTTTTTTTTTTGGAGACAGGGTCTCACTCTGTTGCCTGGACTGGAGTGCAAGTAATGTGATTTTAACTCACTGCAGCCTCAAACTCCTAGGTTCAAGTCATCTTCCCGCCTCAGCCTCTTAAACAGCTGGGATTACAGGCACGTGCCACCACATTCAGCTAATTTTTAAAAATTTTTGTAGAGACAAGGGTCTTGCTATGTTGCCTGGGCTGATCTCAAACTCCAGGGCTCAAGCCATTCTCTTGTCTCACTCCCAAATGCTGGGATTATAGATGTGAGCCATTACGTGAGGCCAACAATTATAGGGAATTCTTTTAACTCACCTTAAAATAATCTGAGTTTCTCTAATGTTTCAGTAGGAGCCCCTAAGAGATCAATTTCTAACTATTTTAATATTTCATTTGAATATCAAATATATGCCCACTCTTTGTAGGTGAGCTGTAGATTGTTGGGCATAATAAAGCAAGTTACGTAACCCATTGATACGGTAATTAGGTGTGGTCTCCTCATAGGCATATCAGGTCCTGCTACATTAAAGGATGACAAAAGATGAGAAAGTAAAAAGATTTGGGGCTTGAGTTCTATTTAGAGCAAAGATTGAAATAAAGCAACACTGATGAGAAATGTGACTAGCAAAAGACCGTCACAGTCAACTGAATCATATGGCTCAGGAATGTAAAGGTAATCATTCCCCAAAGCCAGACTAAAGAGAAGTCTGGAAGAGATGACTGGTTAATAAATACTAACCGATTTCATTTATACAGGAGTTGTAACGACAAGCGGTGTGAAAATTAAGCATAAACATTCATCCTCTTATGTATGTTTTTAATACACATAACAAATCAAGTGTGCATCACACCAAAGTAGGTTTGCATCTTACTTCCACTCTTCTGGTGGGTGGGCAAGCTCATACTTCTCCCTCACACTGGAGACGCCCATATCCACGTGAAGCCAGTGAACCTCCTCTGACCGCAGGTGACTGAGGCGGAATCCGTAGCAGGCCACATGCTTCACTTTGTGACTGTCCACTATCTTCTGAATGATGCCCTAAAACATACCCCCCACAAAAATGACTGTTATAAACTGGGGAAAAAAACCCTATATGCTAAAAAATAATGCAATGTTCATTTCTTTGAGTACATTATCAGAAATCCTTGGTTACAGTATCAAGTTAAATAAATTACTTAGGAATCTTTGTTTCTCAAACAGTAGTTTTATGAAGAAGGAAAAGTTCTGAAAAATACAAAATATACTCTCTTACCCTTTAATAATAAACAAGGCATGTAAATTTAAAAATGCATTTCTGCACCTCTACCATTATCACTGCCCAAACCTGTCAAAGCATGCCAGCTACCCTTCAGTTACCACTATTTGAGGACTAGACCCAAGGAGGGGATTATACTTTCTGAACCAAGGAGATCATATTGTTCAAGATCAGGCTGCAACATCAATATCATTTTTTAAAAACACATTCAGGAATATACAATTAAGGCTATGTTTCTGTTGGTGTTGAAGATATATATGAAAAGTTCTTTGAATTTGGGCCTAATCAAGTTTGTTACTTGTTTTCATAAATTAATATGTAGTAATCTAAAATACTCCCCCAAATCTAATGCTTGAGTTCAGAGAAGAAGGTAACCTTTGAACGAAGTCATCAGAGAAGGTTCCCTAAGAAGGTGAAATTTCTTCTGGATTGTGGACAGATAAGCATTAGAACAAACTCTTCCCTTCACCTGCCTAGGAATAAAGGCTGGGTGAAAGTACGTTTGTAAACAGGCAGCATGTACGGAAGACTCACTTGGGAATGTGATGGAACGCCTGCTGCCCTCTACATGAGGTTATACAAATCACAACCACCCTACTTTTCTTTATCTTTTAGGTGATTAAGAGAAGTTTTTTTAAATGATGCTGATATTAAAATAAAAATGTCTATGAAAGAAAATCATCACTGGTTTTTAAGGGTTAGCAATTAATTGAAGCTGTAATATAACTTATAATTTAAGAACATCTTAAGAGTTCCTGCACTGGCTGGGTGCAGTGGCTCATGCCTGTAATCCCAGCACTTTGGGAGGCTGAGGCTGGAGTATTGCTTGAGCCCAGGAATTTGAGGCTGCAGTGAGCTATGATTGTGCCACTGCACTCTAGCCTGGGTGACAGAGCAAGACCCTGTCTAAAAAAGAAGTTCGTGCACTAACCAAATATTTCTTTATTATGCACAATGCTGTTGATAATATGATAAAGGATATTCCCAGACCTCTCCACAAGATAATTATAACATGTACCATATATAAAAAGTGTCAGAAATCCATGATGTGCACACTAAGGACACATGATGCTGTGTTGTGCTCGTGGTACCAGTACTTTACGGGGCAGATCTCCCAGGGCACTGAGTGGATGAAGTGGTACCGTCACACTCCCTTTTAAGAGGACTCAATCCCAGGTACAAAGTTGTATGTAAAGCAAGGAAAGTGGCAGAGAGAGGAACAGGGGGAGGGACAGAAGAAGGTAGTAAACATGGATTCAGAGGGAAAGCACAAACAAAGGACGAGGCTTGGCAGAGTCAAAGAGAGCTTCGAAAGAAGATGAAGTCTCATCAGGACAGGAAGAACGTTTGCGGCTTATAGGCTTCTATGCGGAAATGAGACATGCATACAATGTCCTTTCTGGCTTTTTGATCCAAGACCCAGAATTCCTGACAGAGCCACTGTAAATGACAATACCCTACACAAGAGTATCCAGATGGAGCCGAATCCAGCCCAAGTTCCAGTCTCCTAATATTGTGTTTCTGGGGTAGGGGATTTGTCTAGAGGAAAGAGTATCTTTTAATAATTCTCTCAAAGTCGATTTTTGCAGCTTCTCCTTGCCAACACAAATCCCTGAGCAACAAAGGACAGGAGCTGGCACCTCTCTGAAACTCCCACAAAAGTACCTTTGTTTCCCTGTTCTAGCTCTGCCAGTTCAATATCCAGTGCACACCAACACTAGTTACTCTTGGTAAAGCATAGGCTGACCATGTCTCCTTACTTCACAGCTCATTGCTACAACTGATTCAAGAACAAACTCTCTCCTGTCAGAGCTATAATCCATGTCTACAGCTGTGTCTAATCATCTGTCTCCTTTCATGCGATCTATCCTTCCATGTCCGGACGTTGAGTGTAAGGTAGTGCAGGGCACAAATCATTTCTTATACTTGTATTCTTCGCCATTCACACCCTAGGAGAAATCCCACCTTCTCTGGGCACCTTCCCTGATGACCGCATGAAAAGGTCACCTTCATCTCCTCTGAACTCACAGGGAACATAGAGGAGCCCACTGGCACAAAACCTGTCTCAATTAGACAGGCTTAGACCAGAACTATGGTGTTTATTAGGGGAAAAGCAGGTTTCCAGTCTTGGAGTTTTAGGGAATGCATAGAATTTTGGTCCATTCACCCCATCATGCTCCCTAAAGAGACCCAGGATGATTTCAAGTCTGAGTTTGATAACAAAGTGCTCCCATACATTGGTACCTTGTGACTAAACCAGGTTTCAACTTTCACTCACCACTAAACAATGAAAAGCAACAAACACATAGAAATTCCCTTTTCTTATATTAGGTCATTAAGTATGAATCTCCAATTTCCTTAAGTACTAAGTTTGACAGTTGATATCTCTGACATTTGACTTTGACACTACTTATTTTATTTTCTATTGTGAAGGTACACCCTCAGTCTTTCAAACACACGTTTTGTCTTCTGATTACCTTTCACATTTTTTACAGCAATTTTTGTGAAACCATTCACAAAACTCGTGTTATTTTCAAATATGAGCTCTGTTGTGAAACCAATGCAGTGCAGACAACTTGAAATATCAACGAAGTATTTGGGAAAGATGTGGCTAATGAATGCACAGTACACATCAATGGTTTGATAAGTTCCATTCTAGTGATTTTAATCTTGAAAATGAGCCTTGTGGGAGACCTGAGACCGAGGTGGATAATGGTGAGCTGAAAGCTGTAACGGAAGCAAATCCATCGCAACATATGCATGAATTAGCAACAAGGTTTGATGTTACTATTCCAACAATATTGGACTATTTGAAACAAATCGGCAAGGTAGAGAAGCTGGATAGATGAGCTCCACATGAATTAAACGCATCAGAAGAGAAATCCTCTCCAAGCTTGCCCTTCTTTGCTGCCATGATATAAAGGCGAACCATTTCTACACTGTATTGTTACGTGTGATGAAAAATAGATTTTTTTTTTACAATCACAAGCATTCGCCACAATGGTCAAATAAAGATGAAGTGCCGAAACACAGTCTAAAAACCAAATATTCATCAAAAAAAGCTAATGGTGTCAATTCGGTGGTCCAGCACTTGTATTCTCCACTACAGCTTCATGAAACCTGGTCAATCGATGACAGTGGATGTCTACTGCAACCAGCTGAACGAAATGATGAGGATGCTTGCCATTAAGAGCCAAGACTGTCCAACAGAGATAGGCTAATCCTCCTGTAAGACCACATGTTGCACAAACAATGCTACTCAAACTACAGAGGCTGGACTTGGAAACTCTCTGTCATCCACTGTATTCACCAGACCTTGCAACTGACTGACCACCACTTCTCCCAGGCTTCCGACCTAGACTTCTTGCAAGGAAAAATACTCAATTCTCAACAAGCTGTGGAAATGCCTTTTGCGATTTTATCACCACTTGCTTTCCAGGCTTCTTCGCTGCTAGCATAAACAAGCTACCGTTAAGATGGCAAAACTGTGTCAATAGTTTAGGCATATACTTTGATTAATTGTATTGCTTCTTGTTTGAGATATAATAAACATTGGATTTGAAATCGGACATTTCATATTTAATGATTTTTTTTCCTTTTTCATTATGCTTCCATACTGGGTTCTATCCTATTTCTCAATCTCTAGCACCTTTATAAATTTCTCTGATAGCACCAAACATGAATACACAAGATACTTATATAATGTGTACTTAAGTTACTCAGTAACTTAAGTAATTTTGAGAACCAAATATTTGCTTCTGTTTAATTCAACAAATAACTTTGAGAGCTAAATATTTAGTGAGGGATGCATATTCAACAAACACAATAATGCTACCATTTCCATATAAACATACACAAGTACATCTGTGTAGTACTTCTGGAATAACATACATTTACAATAAAAGTGACTGTCTCTAGGGAGATAACAGGCCATGGGTTTATAATATGCCCCTCTAAAGGTAGCTGAATTAAATGTATATCTTTTCTTCTGGCTTTGATGACCCATGACAATCTAGTCCGGAAGAACACAAAACAGTATTTGACTACTCTAAAACCTTTGCCTCTCTATTTCTCTCATACCTCAGGCTTCAGAAATACCCAATTTTCCTGACAAAATTCTCACAGTAGACATTCCTGGTAGAATAATTCTTTTTTTTTTGAGACGGAGTCTCACTCTGTTGCCCGGGCTAGAGTGCCGTGGCATCAGCCTAACTCACAGCAACCTCAAACTCCTGGGCTGGAGCGATCCTTCTGTCTCAGCCTCCCAAGTAGCTGGGACTACAGGCATGCGCCACCATGCCCGGCTCATTTTTTCTATATATATTTAGTTTGCCAATTAATTTCTTTCTATTATTAGTAGAGACGGGGTCTCGCTCTTGCTCAGGTTGGTCTCGAACTCCTGACCTTGAGCAATCTGCCCGCCTCGGCCTCCCAGAGTGCTAGGATTACAGGCGTGAGCCACCGCGCCCAGCCAATTTTTCCATTTTTTAAACTTTAGTTATTCTGTCTGAGTCTTCTCACTCGAATGTGATCCTCGCCAGAGCAGGGACGTTTTATATTTAATTAATTACCCTCTCCACAAGTGCTTGAAACTGCAAGTGTTCCCCTGGTGCTGAATGGATGAGTGCTTGAGTGGTAAAGCTGTAGGGAAAAGCACAAACTTCCTTCCAGAGCCTGAAGTCCTTTATCTGCTGGCCCTGACTTACCCTGTGCTGGGGCTGGGTTGTCAGATCTCTCCATACCTTTGCAGTAGCATCAAAATCTTTATAATATGGATTATATATTTTCTCAATAAAACTTTATTTATTCATGCTGATATTTACAATGATATGTTTTTAATGTACATTTCTTATTCCTGCTGTTAGGATCAGGGTTTCTCAACCTTGACACTATTAACATTTTGGGCCAGATAAATGTTGTTTGTGTGGGGCTGTCCCTGTCCTGTGTGCTGTAGAATGCTGAGCAGCATCCGTGGCCTCTACCCACTAGACGCTGGTAGCACTGCCTCCCAACCCCCTGCCCTCCACCCTACAGTGGTGACAACCAAAAATGTCTCCAGACATCCCCACATGTCCCCTGGAAGGCAAATTTATTCCCAACTGAGAACCACTTTGCTAGACAATGAGCTACAGAAGGGTAAATGTTGTATCAACTCTCCCTCCCAAGTTTAGCACCGAGTTTTACTTACAGTGAATGCTTCAACTATTAAAGCTTTAGTCGATTTTCTCCTTGCTGTATATTATAATCGCCTGGAATGGTTTGAAGACCTACAGGTTCCAGACCAACCCAAATCCTACTGAATCTAAGTGTCTGGGAGCAGGCCAAGGAATCTATAATTATAAAAGGCTTCTAGGTCATTCCGTGGAGCAGCTTAGTCTGAACATGATTGCTTCCCATGCATGCTAGCTATTGATTGACAAATAATTTAGTCTAAATGTCAGAGCATGCCATGCATTTACAAGTAGGTACAAAGTTTTTCCCTTTAATAAATGGAGATGCAAGTTTCATTCTATCAATTTACTATCTGAAAAATGTATTCAATCCATGAACATTGTGTTGATCTAGGAAATCTCTAGTGCTTACATTTAAGAGTTCTTATTCTTAAAATCTTTACTTTGTTTTGAAACATATCTGCTGGTACAACTATTTTTCATGCTTCTAGCTTTCTGTGAGAAATGCCAGGAAAGATGAATTTTGTTAATTATACTGTCTTCACAGTGCTGTATTCACTTTTTGGGCTAAAAATTGTAATAGTAATCAGAGCAGATGGTAATGAAAAAGAGTGACTTCTTAAAGAATAAAAAAAGGAGTTAATTTATGTGTGCTTCTCTGTCAACTTTAAATGGTAAAATCAACAATATAAAGCACAAAAATATTGTACTTTGCAACTACATTTTTTCAAATGATATATGCCTTGGGCTGGTGAAATTGTATTTTTTTGCAATGGAAAGGCAGTTGTCAAATTTAACTTTTAGTTTTTATTAATTCTGGGTTAGTTTATTTTTAGGCTTTTGTGTATTTCTGTAGATTGACCAAGTAAAAAAATATTTTTACTTACTGTCACAAACTGCAGTACTGATAGTATAATGTGAATTTTCTTTTATGAAAATGTTGGAGCACCTGAAAGCAGCTACCTGAAAGGGGACAGAAGATAGCTGCACATTTTTCATTTTTCTCCCCTCTGTCCCCCACCACAAATGTTCTGTTTGCTCCTTCTTTAAAAGTCATTGCCGCACACCGGCAAAACAACCCAGAATCATTATTACATTATAGGTCTGCTTCATTGTGTACATTTAATCTATTGCAGACTAAAATTGAATTTCAAGCCTATTATGGAAACATCTCAATTTTTTAAAATCTGTGATATATGCTGCTAACTACTCACGCAACATAGACTTACTTCTTCTTTCATACCTCTAGAACTTTGTATTTTTCGGAGTGCTCGTGAGTCCATCTTAAAATAAACAACGCCATAGAGCTGGTTGTGGTTGTGCGCACCTGTAGTCCCAGCTACTTGGAAGGCTGAAGCAAGAGGATCACTTGAGCCCAGGAGTTCGAGGTTGCAGTGAGCTACGATCCAACCACTGCACTCCAGCCTGGGTGACAGAGTGAGACCCTGTCTCTCAAAATTTTTTAAAAGAACCCCAAATCGTACATATCCCTTAAAGCTGTAATGTGACATAATTTTGACCAATAAAATATAATCAGAAGTCACTGGGCAGGGCTTCTAGGGGAGCTCTTAAAAGAAATACTTTTGCTGGCACTGGCCCCTATCTGGCCTGTTTCCTTTTCCCTTTTTTCTATCTAGGACTTGAAGGCAAAGCAGAAATAGTTCAACAATGAGGTAAAAACTCATGAGAGCAAGAGGCACATGCTAATTCTAATTGAACAGGAAGAGAGAAGAATGTGAGTTCTCGAAGTTGTCATGATACATTTGAACTAGGCTGTCTTGTGTAGGAGAAAATACGGCTATTATTTAAGCCACCTGAAATTGTGTTTTCTGTTATGTTCCGCTGCACTAATTCCTATCTGGTGAACCATCCATGTACTATAACCTTATGATAGGCCTTGTTCTTGCCTCTCCTGGTCTTTCTAGAAAGCTCCTTTCCCCTCATTCTTAAATGTGGGGAAATTTTCGTATTTATCTTATCCTTAACAGCCTCGAGGCCAGAATTGCTAGCTCTTCTGACTGCCTTCCCTGTGTAATCTCTACACATTTCTGTTTTGGTCTTGTGTTATATTCCACATCTTCTGTTTCAGAAAGCAGGTTATATTTCAGAATGTTTCCATTATTTGCTCATCCTTAATCCTGTTGCAGCATGGTGCTTCGTAGCTGTCTGCTTGTATTTTACAGTGGGCCCTAAAAGATTGACTGGAAATTCTAGGCACAAGCTTCACATCAGCTTGGGTTTCACTCTAGTTTACATAGGCCTGGCTATTTTTTGGGGGATCCTCTAATGTCAATATTTTTATGTATTTTTTCTTAGTTTTCTCAAATTCCCTAGAAAAAGCCCTTCTATTTTCTGCATGGAAGATATGACTCTGCTGCCTGCAGTTTAGGAACCACAGGGGGAAAAAACTGAGTAGTTTTAATATTCATTTTGTAAACTTTTACTTCTCCTATTTCCAATACATTTCCCATCTCTTTTTGGTATCTCTATTGCAAAGACCCTCTTTTTCACCTGTCCCAGAGGATAAACTCCAGTCTTCTCCAGGATGGAGGAAAGATAGTTGCGTGGCTGTGTGATGGGTTGGGAACGAGGACTGTGGTAGGGGATTTGTCTGTCTGCTTCCTAAACAGGCTGTTATTCTGTTCTACCCACTGCTGAGGCTCTGGGGGTTTTCTGTTATAAAGAGTGTTGCTTCTTCACTTCCCCGGTTGCCAGCCCAGCCTTGATTTGAGCTTGAATGAGTCTGTTAGTGTACTGTCATGCATTAATTTGCTTTCCAGCCCCAATATTTTGTTGTTACAGTCTCCTCTCATGATAGTTTTGGCCTTACGGGTTTATGCCTTAAAATAACATAAAGCAAAACAAAACCGTTTTTGTTGTTTTTATCAGTTTTATTGAGAGAAAACAGGGATTAATACATATTTCCAATTTTTCATCTTTAACAAGGAAATTATTTTTTCATGCCACTATTTATTTATTTATAGACAGGGCCTGGCTCTGTCTGCCTCGGCCTCCCTCGTGGCTGGGACTATAGGGGGTATGCCACCATGCCCCACTAACTTTTTCTATTTTTAGTGGAGATGGGGTCTTGCTCTTGCTCAGGCTGGTCTCGAACTCCTGACTTCAAGAAATCCTCCTGTCTCGGCCTCCCAAGGTGCTAGGATTACAGGTGTGAGCCACCGTGCCTGGCCTACATTTTGAGTCTATTTTCCCACAACATATATAAGTTCAATGCCAATTTTAATAGATTTAATATTTATGTGATATAAATTTTCACATTATATAAATATAAAATATATAAAATAAACATTACATATAAACATGTTTTAGCCTACTTTATAAATTTCCCATTATATCATGAGTATTGACTCATAAAATGAAATATTAATTGGATCATGATTTTTAATGGTGACACAATATTCTCTTGTAAACAAACGCAATTTATTTAAAGTATTCTTTCTTGTTGGACACCAAGACTGTTCGCTGGAGTTTATTTTGTTTTCCGTGGGCATCGGCTCCACCTCCACTCTTCCCCACAAGTGGGACACTTAACTGTGATCAAACACCCACGACAAAGAAGAGTTCCTTGACCTCTGCTTATTGATAGAGGAGTATTGCTACGTGAGCTCCGGAAGATCCTTCAAGCATGCTTAAGAAAATCCTTCCTGAGGAGCAGAGCAATAGTTTCTGGAACCTCTTACTGTACATGTTACTGCTGCTGCATTAAATGCGTGTATGTGTGTGTGTGTGTGTACACACATGTGTAGTATAGCTGGGGAGAAAGCAATAAAAATTCCTTCTCTTTTAAACCCACATGGGCCACCCAGCATGCATGTTTTACACTCTCCATGGAGTACTGTGGCTGTGCTGCTCTGTAGATATCAATTTATTTGACATTCCCATAGCATCCAAACTGATATTTATTCTCCCAGAACAGCTGTTGGGTTTGAGACTGGATAGTGTATTAATGTAATGCATTCACATGCATACCAGCTTGTTTACTTTGTTTTGCTGGTTTTGATAGAATTCTAAATGTATAATGGTGACACATGATTTTCTAAGAATCATGATTTCTTCATGATTTCAAAGTACGTGTCTTGTATGAAGTAGCTTATTTGCAATAAGACCCCACATTCCATCACTGCAAACACCAAAGAAACTATATTGCGTAATGGGGAGCTCTTCTTGGGTTTGAAGACCAGTTTTGCCAATTAGGTATTATTGTCTAAACTGTGACCTAAAGAAGCTCATTTAATCAGAATGGAGTGGTTTACCTTTTCAAATCCTCACTTTTCTCATGTAAAAAATAACTTACATCTCTCCTTATTGCCATCCAAGGATTGACAACAGGCCGAATGAGATCGTTTCAGGTTATCCATTACATATTTAGGGAAGGTGGTAGAGACCCAGAGTCCTGAGAACAGGAGTTAGCTGCTCATTTTTCTAGCTTAGACACCAAGTCCTTTGCAACAACCTCCTCTGCTCTGTGTTTGCACAGCATCTCCCTCAGACACAGACAAGGTTACCTGATTCTTCCAGAGCTCCGTAAGGGGTGGGGATTTTGTGTCTTAAATCCCCAGCATTGAATAGAGTGCCTGATATATCATAGGTCTCAGTTAGTGATTGTGAATTGAATTTTAAGTGCAGTGCCTTGAAAAGGGCTTATAAATGCAAGGTACTTTGTAATAATGCCTGTATTGGGCGATGCAGGGTACAAAGTTCTTTTACATATATTATTCCTTCTCTCTTATTTGATCTTCCCAGTAATCCTGTAAAAGCAGATATTAATATCTTCCTTTTATAGAGAGGACTCAGTGTGAGATGGGTTTGGGGGTAAGAAACGAAGAAACTATTTAAAGTACCCCTCGCAGTTTATGTGACCTTATGAAAAGAAGTCTCTCGGTTACCGAGTGTAGGATAGCGCCTCTCCCAGACTGTCTAGACTGAGGGACGTTCGGGGCTCATTTCTTCAGCACCATTGGAAGTTTAATCATCAGCCGGTATATACTCATCTTTAAACATCTCAGCCAACGCATCAGAAAGATGAATTTAAAAATTTAGTGCGCTCCTTTTAGAAAAATGAAAGCCATATTCTCTTATTATAATAAAATGTTTTAATGTTTGGTTCTTGTTTAGGACTTGCTCTCCCCACACTGGTGGTTTCAGCTTAATTTTGTATCTCTTTTATCTGTAATCTCTTTACCTTTAAATGATCTTTTATCTTTCCTGGAAACAGCTGACAGTACTGTTTTTCAGTTCAGGACGTTTTCATAATTACATTTTTAGCCTTGAGGGAAAAATTGTATACCTCATCAGATCCTCTGGCTCTGTAACTGAGTATCGTTAACTTGCTGCTATTATAACTTAATTGTGAATTAGGAAAAATAAAACTGCCTTATGACTTCTAACAATGTTAAATTCTGTTTAAATTGAAGCATTTTATACAGTGTTGTGATATTATGGTAAGTCAATTGCATGGACTTCCCGGTGTTTAGCTCCAGGGGGAGGCCTGGGCGCACTAAACCAATCCCAACCAACGCCTATTTAATCAGGTTATGTCGCCTGATACAAAACTGTTCCTCAAAGTGACAACACAGTGCGCTTTTTTTTTTCTTTTTTACAACGATCTTTTGTTTGTAAATGGAAGACTTTTCAGTAATGTGTTTTAGCTGGGCTATTTCCTCGCACTTTGCGTGCTAGCTGGGTTTGGTGAAGAGCTGTAACTGGGACTAGCTCAGGTAGACCTGCTCAGGAGCGGCCACGATTCTTCACACACACATAACGTGTTTTGTTCCTCCTGAGTCACTGGAGCATGAGTCGGAGACACTATGTCCCCATCCTTAAGCACTTCACTATGCATTTCCTAGGAATAAGTGTATTCTCTTTCATAACCACAGTGAAGTTACCAAAATCAGAAAATTAAATATCGATACAACACTATTATCCAATACATTGCCTGCATTCAAATTTTGCTGATGGTCCCAATGCAATTTAGGGTCATACGTTGCACTTAATTATCACGCCCCTTTAATCTGGAACTGTTCCTCGGGTTTTCTTTATCTTTGTTGACTGTGACATCTTTCTCAACGCACTGCTGTTAGGCACTTTCCCCTACGGTTCTGCTGAAACAACGCTCCTTAGCTCGACAATATTAACTCTACCGGTCCCTTCTCTGTCCCATCCGAGAGCAGCATTTGACACAGCTGATCACTCGACCCTCTGTTTCAGATTAATAAAGTCTATCAGGACCCGCGATCTTTTGGTGCTGCTCCCGTCTCCCTGGCCTCTCCTTCTCAGTTTTCTCTGATGGTTCCTCCTCTGCTCCCGTACCTAGAGTTGGCTAATCCCGAGGGCTCGGTTCTAGGTTATCTTCTCTTTATCTCCTCTTTACCTATGTTCACTCCCCAGTGATCTCACCCTGACTTAATGACTTCAGATACTGTCTCCATGCTATCACTTCCAGATGCTTACTTCCAGCCCAGAATCTCCCATAAACCTCAGCTTCAGGTATCTAACTGCCTACCTGGCCTCTCCATCAGTGCTGAAACCTTTCTTCTAATGATGTCCAGCTCAGCAATTCCAGTATCCACCTCCCAGTCCTCCTGGCACTGACTCTTTCTGCTTCACTTATTTCTGTTGACCAGTGGCCTCTGTTTTAAAACGTGAGGTCTTAGGTGTTTGCTATGTCACTCTTTTATTTTTTCTCCTACTTCTATATTTTGACTGTAGCTTTCAGGTCTCCGTTTGGCCTCCTCGTCCCGCCTTCTCTTTCAGTTTTGTCCTTAGCCACCTTCTTTTCTCTTTGAACACTTACGGTGATTGAAACCAGAATTTCTACTCTCCAGCAATTTTATACTGACCATTTCCAGATATTTTTCTCTAGCTTCCATTTTTACTCTGAACAGTAGTAAACTTGTACATCCAAGTGCCTGCTTGACAGTTAAACAGTTACAGGGAACAGTGCCTAAAACTCATAATCTTTTCTTCCCACCCTCTTAATTCCTTCCTAGTTCTTATATTGGTAAATCGTGTTTTATGTAGCCAGTCATTCAAGCAAGAATTATGTAGCCATCCTAGTTTTCCTCCTCCCCTGCATCCAATTAGTTACCAAGTTTGGTTGATTCTACGTCATTGAAATCTCGTATTTCCCCCTCTTTCTGTATAACCTACCTTAAACCAGGCTCCTACCATCGTACTAAAACTGTGGGACAACATTCTCTTACATCATTCCTGCTTCCGGCTTCGAAAACTATGCATTGTTGCTAGAAAGCATACAGAAGACGTTCAAAACATAGTTTTATCAACAAATCGAGTCAGCAAAACCATTTACCATTGAGAATACTTTTATTCTAATACCACATCATCATTTTATTACAATGAGGGTAAATTTCTTTTAATTTAAATATAGACAGTTTAGGAAACTTTGAATTTCCATTTGTTCTAATACTAAGAACAAACGTGCATTTGATTCCCTTTAACAAATTTGAGCAATTATGCTAAAATATCTAATATTTGAATGTTTTCCAGACAATTAGTTCATTTAATTCTTAAGTAAAGAAAATTTTCATATGTAAGCTATGTTTAGTGTTATTTATTTTAACTAATATAATTTGTCTAGTGTGCTTCCTAAGAGAAAATAATATAATTCTTTCAAGAAGTTCTCTTTGGTAGCATGAATAAAATAATTGAAATGATGAATTCCGGTAAACTAAGCCAAGGAAGTGAAGTTTCTTTTTACATTTCCTTAAGAAAATAATCCTTTTTTGCTAAATAATATTTGACCAAAATCTGCAAAGTTTTGTTTTCCTTATCCTCTAGATATTCTGTTTCTGTTTTTTTTCTGAATAAAAGAATACCACTAAATATTCCAGCAAACCAATGAAAAAATTATCTTTCACAATTGCTTTTCGTGTACAGAATAGGCAAATCCATGGAGACATAAAGTTGATTAGTGATTGCCTGGAGCTGTGGGAAGAGAGATGGGGATTGATTGCTAATGAGCATGTGTTTCTTTTTTGAATTGATGAAACTGTTCTGGAATGGGATAGAAGTGATGGTTGTACTGCCTTCTGCATATCCTAAAAACCACTATATTGTACACTTTCAAAGGGAAAATTTTACAGTATGTGAATTACATCTCAATTTTAAAAATTGGTTTTGGTATCAAAATAGTTACATTTTTGACTGCAAAAATGTAACTTGGGCTTCTGCCAGATTGACAGTCCATTCAGCGTGGGTGATGGGCCCCTCTAAAGACCTACATCCAGAGTGGAAAGTCATTGTGTGGGTCCTGCAAAGAAGTTGGCGTGCACTAATATTTTTGACCTTAGGGTACATATATTCAATTTCTCCATTTATCGATTTGGGACAGTCATAAATAGTGACAGAACCAAAATTATGATTTGTTAATAAAAACATGTATATGATTGAAATTTATATCCTTAATGAAGTGGGTAACAGTTAATTATTTTTCAGGACATCGTCTAATAGCTTAACTTGTGGGGATGCTGCAGATGGTATATCTGGTCATTTTGAAGAAATATCACTAGAACAATTTTTAATGATAGCTATATACTTTTTTCCAAAAGTCTTGATTCCGTAAAATCTGTTGTTTTTCTTTTAAGTGGCATCCTGTGAGATTTTGCTTTACTTAAAAATTCTAGCTTATAAAAGAACACATTAAGAGACGTGAGTATTCATTTTATAAGATATATCATTATAGGTTTGTTTTGTTTGTTTTTTCTTTTTAGAAAACATCTTCCCTAGGACATTTCATGTTATATTTTGTGTCCCTCCCTACAAAACTGGTTATTCAGGAAAGACATCTAGTGCACGTGGGGTAGAGTCCAAGACTAGGGACTCCATTCACATCAACGGCATTTGCTCTGAAATACCATGGCCCCTTTTGCCACCCAAGCTAAACATAAAAACACTGCAAATGTATGATGTTAAACTTAATATTTTTTTGTGAAATCTTAGCCTTTTATGTTTTACACATTAAGGGATCTCATGGTATGCTGCAATTTGTTTCCCAGCCCTCCTGGATGTCTCTTTCTCTGACCTCCAACTAAATAGCCTTCCAAAACACAGTGTTGGCTTTCTAGACCTGGGTAAAGCCCACCACCATTCTTTTCTTTTTCTTTTTTCTAGACAGCCACAGAGCTGTGATACTCCTGTCTAGTTTATATTTAATAAGTTAAAATGTTAACTATGAGGTGAATATTTGCTACTGAAATTTATTGAGGCAAAAGGAACATATAAGTTTTGGATTCAAAGTTGAATTTGCTATACACGTCTGTAATTCAAATGAAGACAGAGGGAGAATTTGATATTGAAACAAAACACCATTGGCATCCCACTATATTTCTTTTTCTTCAATTAAAAGACACTTACAAATAAAATGTTTTGTTTTAGTGTGAAATACTAAAAATGCACATGGTAGCTAGCACCTCAGTTGCTTGGCATGCAAACGTTTAGCAATTTCACCTGTTCAGATCAGACACAAACCTGGAAATAAATTGAAGATTTCAAAGAATATGGGGAAAATATGTTGCAAATTATTTATGCTTTATTTATTTATCAATTTGTTATCAATTAAATTAATTGCCACTGATGTGGCAGATAACAAACAATTGTTCACAGTAATGAACAAATATAAACTTTATAGAGGATTCACAGAACCTCCCAGAGGTTCTCAGAAAAGAACATATTGACTTTGAATTTTTCTTAAAAGCCCATGTAATTGATTTAACAACATGCTTTTCCCTGGCACTATTTAGTTCTTAGTAGGCTACAGTGAATGATAAATTAAACATGAAAGTACTATGAGTGGACAAAATGCTGAAAATTGACATATAAAAAGCCCAGCGGTATGAGGCCACTTAACATGGGAACAATATTTATTCTTTTAGCCATTAATTTATTATGACTATTTCTATCACAAAAAATTATTTATCATTGTTACCTAAGAACAAATATCTAATATGCACAAAGCATTATAAAATATTTTGAAAAATGTTGTCATCAAATAGTCCATTTTTATTGTCCAAATTCCAAATTTGGTAAAATTTATAATTTTAGATTTAAAGAGAAAATGTTCAGAGAATTTTCTGCCCTGTACTTTAAAATTTTTCTGCCCTGTGAATCTTTAGATTTTTACTTTCCTTTTGACCTTTTCTTAATGCTGATTATATTTCTATTTTTACATTAAAACCCATACAATGAAATTTTCATAATATTGTAGTTTGCTTAATTTAAATTATTTGTTGTTTTATAGATCATAATTTCTATTTTTTCTCTATGTAATATCTGTTTTTTAATATTTATAAACTACATTGTGAAGGTTAGTATATCTGTTGCTATTTCAGGATTTTAAGTTGGCTTCTATGTGTATAATTTTTTTTACCATTTCTTCTCTAAATCCCCTAAGACTGTTCTCAGAACCCAAATGACTCTCAATGAATGATTGTTTACAATTGCAAGATAGTCACGACTAGGCCTTTTGAAAATGAAATGCATGTTCTCCAAAAGGAAATCAACATCTAAACAAGGAGTAGAGAGGAAAACCTCTGAACTGTGAAAATGTGACGCAGCAGGTGCTTTTTACCTTTTGACCTCCAGTGATTCCGCTCACTGGAATTTACAGGTTGGGTTTTTGCTGAGCACAAAGCAATTTCTGTGGCAGCTTTTTATGTAGGGCCAAAGAGCGAACTCAAAAGCAGAAAGTGACTTTGTATGATTTTCTGAGCAGCACAAAGACGCCATTGACTTGTTTCTCCTTGTGCAGTATAGGAAATGTTTAGCTCCATTGTGACTCTTAGAATAGGCTTTTTAATTGTTCATTTAGCAATGGAGGTTATTTGCCACACTCTTCCAGGGATTCTTGTTTTATTCTAATAGGCAATACGTGAGCATCTAGCAACACTTTCCACTTTGAATTTCAAGAAATTTTATTTCAATTTTTGAAGATACAGTTCCAATAGGCTTCCCTGTATCCTCTGGGTATTAAAATTTCTAGTGGTCTAGTAAAAGAGATGCATTATTTAGATTTGTTACCTCTACATATAGGTTTGTATGTACCAGTTAACATTTAATTCAGTGCTAGCTTTTGTGCTATAGAAAGAGGAAAAGCTACTGAAGGAGGAAAGATTTATACAAAATAGAAATACTATGACATATAAGAGGAAGCAATTTTAATTGCACTGTGTTTATGTGGAAGAGAAGAATGTAACAGGAGCTCAAAAAAAGGCCCTTCACGTAGCATGGAATAGTCATCCAGTCTTCCAGGAGTGTTGAGACTTGAAATAGATCTTAATAGATGGACATGACTGGATAGGCAGAGGCGAGAGAGAGGAGGACAATTTGTGCAGACATAAGGAGTGGAACTTGGTTTGGACGAGGTCTTAGAGGTCATCTGGTCCAACTCTGAGTGGTGCATGAATGTCCTTTACTTCTGTGATCATTTTTGCAGCTGTCTTAGTTTAAAATGACCTTTAGAGCCTCCCTTCAAGTCCAATCAGTCAAAAAGTGCCATTGATTTCTCTTTCGAAATGTCACTCCTTCCATCCTTTTTTTCCCCAACCCTATCGCTGTGGCTCTTATCATCTCATGCTTGGTTTATTCCAAGAGCTTCCTAACTGGTTTCCCGCCTCTAGTGCCTCCCACCTCAAATTTATCTTGCACACTAGTATGCACATCAGATAAATGGTCTTAAAATGACTCTTTTCATCATATCATCAACCACAGCTTACAGAATTGTCTTAAAAGCCTAGGCTGTCATTTGAGGCTTTCTACCTGCCAAACAAAACTGTGATTTCCCCATCACCTTTCCCACCCCCATAGGAATTGTATTCCTTAGCAAGGCTGATCTATACTATTAGTATAGTATTCTAAGCTATACTATACTTTTCTCTAAACATGTCATGGCCCTTGGTGATTCTCTTCATGGTAACAAATGAATTCCTGAAGTGTACTCTAATCTCTAAATCTTTCTAAATCATATCTTTCCTTGAAGACACAGTTTTTTTCCTCCATGAAATCATCTAAGACTATGCCAACTGTAGTGATTCTTACTTCCCCTGACATCCTACAAGGCTATTGCATTGACTTATATGGCATCTATATGTATTATACTATCTTGTTAATTAACTATTTAATATTTTCTTATTTTTATCTTTGTATCATCTCCTCCAAGATAAGTGCTGAACCTCAATAACATTTATTTGAATGTTGCACAATGTCTAACTGAACTCTGTGCATAGTAAGTACTTAATTAAATACTGGGTTAGTCAAGTGGAAAATGAGTTTAGCTCTTTTAAGGTGGTACCATATTTGGAGAATTTTGGAAAGTTCTTTTTGTTACCGATACACAAACAAGTAGAGGTCACTGCTTTCTAAATTTTAGCATCAGGATTCACAGACTAAAATTTAAACCCCACATTGCATATATATATAAAATATCTGATTGTTCATCATCTGAAGGTCTACAATGCAAATGTAGTCAGCCAGAAATAGGAGAAAGGTCTTTGACCCTGAGCATTAAAAACAAAACAGAAATTCTCTTTTATTACTACCTTTCTTCTCTCCCCCAACCTTTTCATATGACCTGCTGTCACAGAAGAACACCTTAATAAGAACAGTGTTTATTTTCTTCCTACCCAGTCATTTTGGGTAAAGACTGTGCAGTAGTTTGGGTTTCCTCATTATCTGAATCTATGTCAATAATTAAGTCATTTATTGACTCATTCAGGAATTATTGAGTACCTGGCATGGTACCTATTACAGGCTAGTGTCTATGGAAGGGAGTTGACACAGACCTGACTCTTGTCCTTGTGGAACTTGTCAAGTAGCCATGAGCGGTGTTTAATCAAATAAACAGTTGGTCATTGTGTCATCTAATTGGTTATATATGCCTTTAAATATAGCATCCACTGCCATTTGTGCATTTATGATGTTATCTTGTACAGAATGGATGAAAAGTCATAGTTACAGTTTATAAAATAGTTAATCCCCAAGGGCAAAATAATGTGTTCTTTTCAGTAGGAATCAAATTGCACTGTTTTTCTTTCTTTTTCCTTTCTTTTTTTCTTTTTTTTAAAAAACCTTCTTTCTTTTTCTTTTTGGACTTTGTCAGTGAGTTATAAAATATTGAAATACTTAAAAGACTCTAAAGAACAAACCACAAGAATACTGCCCTTTACCTTAGGCAAAGCTTTGCCTCTAACTTACTGAACCAATTTAAAAAATTTAAGTATGCTTGTAGTATAAATAGATTATGCTTTCCTATATTACAAAATATTTTTTCATACCTTTAGGCTTGATTGTGTGTCACGCTCTCCTTCTTTTGTCTACCTGTCCGTCTTTTGTCTTCCTGGGCCACCTCAAGTTCCAGGCTTTCTGCAAAGCCTCTCTGATGCCTTCAGTAGAAACAACTGTGCAACGGAACACACTTCCATGTACTGTTTGGTTCATTAATTGTTTCATGGCTATGGCTTTTTTACTCCACCTAATCATAGAATTTTTGTGGGAAGAGATATTGAGTAAAAAAAAATCCTATTTGCCTAATACAGTGCTATTCACATAATAAGAGGCCAATACATATTTTCATTCACTAGTCTATAACTATATTAAACCAAATAGAGGAGTAGTTTGATAAAACTAGGCTTATGATTATGCCTCTTTAGATATGGTATTTTTAAAGGGGGAAGAAACGAACAAAGCAAGCAAACAAGTGAAGATTGCAATGAATTTGTAATAATAGCAATAGTAATGTACCTGTAACAAGATTACTCTTAATGGAAGGAATTAATCTTTTTCCCCTGGTTCAAGGACAACCAAGGGTTTCAGGGAAAAGGGATAAAAATTCATTGTTTTGCTTTGCTAAATTGAAGGGATCTGCCAAAGGCAGAGTTTCTAGAAATCCAATTTGGTTTAGAAATGAAGTATAATTTTTTTTCTTACAGTCATAAATCTATATAATCTCAAAAAGGTACTTCTTTAGTGATCTGGCTTCAATATGGGAATATATCGAAGCTTTTCCAGACTTCTGTTGAACAGCTGATTGATATTAGCACAGGCCTGTGATGGAGGCTACCAAGTGAGGACGGCTGGCGTTGGCAGTGGACGGCACGCGCCCAGCCCCAGCAGCTGTGAACATACATTTTAAATAGTGCCCAACTGTGTCAAACGTATAAAAAATTTGAAATTAATTCCACAAGCTTTATATGATAGAAGCTTTAAGTAGAGCTGACTAAAACAAACAAAACCAAAAACACCACTAGGCCAGAGCTTAAAGTTTTTACATAGCTCATTTGTGAATCTTGGAAGACAGTTTCCAGGTATTTATTTCTCCTCCTCTCTTTATTTCTTTTTTATTTCTCTTCCTTCAACATGGCAAAAAATAAATACATAAAAAAATGAAATAAATAAATAAATAAATAAATTACTCCAGCAGGAAAAATTATGCTAATGTATGTTATTGGGTTTTCATAAGTATAAACCACCCCGTTCCCATCAAGGTAATTAAAGGATCTTATTTAAGGAGATATTTTAATGGCCTCAGATGCTAAAAAGATAGGGTCTGTATTAGTTCTAAATCCATGATGTATCTGTACAATGTAATGTTGTCCTCAGAATCTACACGGTTTGCAGTTATTTTACAGCATCTTAATTGGTATGATGTTGAAAGACTGAGCTTGGTGAATATTTATACAGATGTCTACACTTAGCAGCCACCCAGTTGTGAACAGACGTCACCCGAACCCTTGGCGAGCCATTTGTGATGTGGTCGGTCATTCGTGCTGCGTGCACTCAGACCGTTTTGCAGCATCACTGCCTGCATTATTTATAACTCTCTCCTATGCCTTGCTGATGTGAAATGAGCCCAGAGTCAACTGTTTACAGGCTAAATCTCTTTAATATATGCTCCTGTAATAGAAAGGGTGAAAGAAGGCCAACAAGGTATTACTGAGCAGTAATCACTGATAAGCTTCTGCGAGCACTTGTTTAGAAACAGCTTTCCTTTAGCGCTGGCCAGCCACTCCGAACATGGGCATTGTTTGTGTCGTCAGTGCAGCTCGGAGGTCTGTCTCCAGGACAAACCTGTTTTTGAAAGTGGTGGATTATGCTTTCTTGGGGAGCAGAGGAGCATGTTTGTATCCACATGGGTGTTTCCGCTTAGCAGTCTACACCTGAAGCTCTCTCATAGCTGAAAGAACCACGTTAGTGATATTACCGGTGGTCACCAGCTGCTCTGGTTCTGGGTTTAGGATATTTTCTCTCTCATCAAAGCTTAATCTTCGTTCTCCGTTTAATAGAGAATAATTGTAAAATACATGATGCCTTTTTGGTTGTCATTGTGTTCTGATGCTCTGCTGAAATAAATACATTCTAAGTGTTCGTGTGTACGTAGGTGTCTATGTGCATGTAGATTCACTCATTTTGAAATCTGAAGCTGTCAGTGCTCACTTCAATATGCAAAACCTTGTTCTTGTGTGTGCGTGTGTGTTTGCTAATGGCAGTACTTTTTTTAGAAATAACCTTCTCTGGGTCAGTTGAACGCACCCGCCCCTCTGTCTTTTGCAGGTATGGCATTTTCTCTCAGCGTGCTCTTCCGCCCTGTCACAGAAACTGGGGAAAGTGGAGCTGAAGCCAAGGGGTAGAGGAGATGAGGGCACAGAGAGCAGAGGCTATTAGCAATAAAAAGCTTGAGAGCAGCCCTTTAAAGTATTTTGCATTTAATTGTGACTTAAAGTAGAAGTTATAAAATGCAATAGAAATATAGACCCTAACAGAAGGTGGTTTCCAACTGTGTGTGTGTGTTTACTTGTCTTCTAGGGGTCATTAATTAACATTTGAATTAGTATTTCACATTTTCCCTTAAAATTATTTCCAATTATGAAAATCTGAATAGTGCTTTTTTTCTCCTTTTACAGATCTGATGTACACTCTGAGTTCTTTCATGCTGGCTTTTGAGTACAAACGCAATGTCATAGAGGTACCATCCTTACAAAACATCTGAGATGTCTCAACCCTTGTAATTATGTCATAATAAACAAATGGTGGAAGGAATAATGCAATACCTATACTTAATCGCTATATTTATGGTAGGAACAAAAATAGCCTAGTCCATAAATTATTCCTTTTTCTCCCCAAAAGAAAGAAAAAATATCCTAGAAATGGTTTTATACTGTCCACCAACTTTTGAAAACAAGATCAGTGGCTCATATCTGTTCCTATTCTCTTTAGCACAAAGCGTAGTGCCTTGCTCAAAAACTGTCAGTGTTTGTAACGTGAATGAATAAACAATTTTCTGGATAGGTGAAGAAGTCCATGCACTTTTGATCTTAAGAAAGGGGAGGTGTAAAGCCTAGGAACATATGGGATGGTAGTAGTTTTTCCAGGGCCAACGACTTTAATAAGCACGGTATGAGCTGGTGGTATTTTACATTTTTATCACTGCGTGTCCTAGATTAATATTTCCTAATTAGAGATCTTTGGTTTCTACTCGGTGAGTTCCTGTTTTAACTTTCCTTGCCCTCATTGTGTAAGAAAAGTCTCCAAGGACGTCCAGCAGCTTTTTGCCTAGATTTAGTGCAGAAACGAATTACACGTTTAAAATGGATTAGGATATTTCCCCACACATTGGTCTGGGATGACTATCCTGCTAGGAGCAGACAGCTCTAATTAGGACGTGCTCCTATGCCAGGGAGTTTGATTACAGATGAGAAAGTCATAAATTCTTCATGGGAAGAAATTGTCTCATAAAATTAAAAAATTACCTGTACTTCATGGATATGCTCTCTGCTGTTTCTCCCACGATGCTGCTAATGCTAAACCCTGTGATGCAAAGGTGCATTAGTAAGCATGTAAAAATTACATTGGTTAACAGAAAATAAATGAAAGATATTATAAAATCTTAGATCCAAAAAAAAAAAAAAAGGTAATGGTTAAAGTTAGTGCTAAAAAGCAGCCATTTTCTTCTGCAACTTTTTGGTTTGTATATAATCCTTTTATGGCACACACATATCTAAAAGCACTTCCTTTTTAAAATTATTTTAAAATTATGTGAATGGAAATGCAAATCAAAACCACAATAAGATATCACCTCACACCTGGTAGGATGGCTCCTCACAAAAAAACCCCCCAAATAACAAGTGGTTGGTGTTGGGTATGTGGAGAAAAGAGAAACCTTATACATTTCGGGTGGGAATGTAAATTGGTACAGCAACTATGAAAAACAATATGGAAGTTCCTCAAAATAATTAAAACTAGAACTATCTTATGATCCAGAAATCCTACTTTGTTTATAAACCCAAAAGAATTGAAATCAGCATCTTAAAGAGATATTTGCACTCCGGCATTCATTGCAGCATTAGTTACAAGAGCAAAGACATGGAAACTACCTAAATGCTCATGGACAGATGAATGGATGAAAAAAATGTAGTATATATATAGAATGGGATATTATTCAGCCCTAAAAAAGGAGAGCCTGCCATTTGCCACAACATGGATCAACCTAGAAAACATTAGGCTAAGTGAAATAAGACAGACACAGATGAACAAATACTACATGATCCCACTTATATCAAAAAATCTAGAACAGTCAAACTCATAGAAGTGGAGAGTAGAATGGCAGTTACCAGGGACTGGGGAGAGGGGCAGTCACTGAGGTGTTGATCAAAGCGCACAGTTTGACTTTGCAAGATGAGTAAGTCTAGAGATCTGTACAGCATAGTGCATATAGTTAACAAACTGTGTTATGCACTTGCAATTTTGTTCAGAAGGTAGATCTTATATCAAATGGTCTTAATACACACACACACAAAGGGAGAGGGAGGAACTTCTAGAGGTGATGAATAACTTTATGGCAGTGTTTATGGTGATGGTTTTGGGTATATGCTTTTTCTCCAAACTCATCAAGATGCTCCCATTAAATATATACAGCTTTTTTGTATGTCAGCCATACCTTAGTTTAAAAAAAAGGAAAAAGAAGATGAAAGAAAGGAAGGAAGGAAGGAAGGAAGGAAGGAAGGAAGGAAGGAAGGAAGGAAGGAAGGAAGGAAGGAAGGAAGGAAAAAAGAAATGATGTGGATGGAAACAAGATGTGACAGTAACAGTGGTAGAGATGATTGGAACACTTGGTGACAGGAAGTTTTTTGAATACACCCCGACTTACAGATACTCTCTTTTCTGGTTCCCATATGCCTCTGACTTCCGCCTCTGCCCCGATTATGCATCTCCTGTCCCCCAACTTCAGCTTTCTCTGTGTGTATGTGAATTCAAAAGCTGAGGAAATTCTCCAGAATTACCACATTGTAGCTTCCCCTGCAATTGAAGGGATTATATGTGAAGGATGTGTCTCTATTACTTAAACGGATACCTAGGACACTTAAAGCAGATCAGGAAATCCTTTAAGAACACTGGCACTTGAAGAATTTGGAGAGAAAAAAAAAAACCGATTAAAACCTACAGCTTTTCTGTGGAATAGGAGAATCCTGCCTTTCATCAAGGACTTTGGAGAATTTGATGTCTTTTAAAAACCTATAAATAATGAATCCTGTATGCATTAAGCAAGATTAAAGATTTCCCAGACATTATAGTGCACTTAAAGAAAAATATACATTGACTCCTAGTTCCAAAATTGTCGAATCTCAGCTCCTAATTGCAAATGTGGTGGTGGGGTGGGCGTGGGGATGGAGTTGCGGCTGGTGGGTGTGGGAGGGGAGGAAGGTGTCCACCACTGCCTGTGCTGAACTTCCACTGTCTGTGCCCCCATTTCCTGGTGTACTGTCAACTACTACCCCCTGGTGTACGGGTAATGCCAACTTCCTGCACTGCTTGCTATTCGCCTACTGCCAGAATCAGCTGTAGGGTAATGGTTCTCAGTGGGAGAATTTTTGCGCCCGGAAGATATGTCTGGAGACATTTATATCGCATGGGATGTGTGTGTGTGTGTGTGTGTGTGTGTGTGTGTTTGTGTGTGTGTGCACCATTGGTACCCAGCGGTAGAGGCCAGGGATGCTACTCAACATTTTACAATGCACAGGCAGTCCCCCACAGCAAATAATTATCCAACCTATAATGCCAATGTTACCAAAGGTTGGGGGAAACCGTCTCTAGGTAGAAACAGCAAAGAACAATCATTTTATCTCTTTGTGAAAATTCTCTGTCTTACCAAGAGCATCTTAGTGTTTGTTGCAAGTTCAATTCCTTGGTTGGCAGACTCGGAGATGGAACTTGTAAGCAGGGTGGTGCTAGGGAATGATTTTAGGATTAACACCTGTGGAAGGGATGAGATGAAAGGATTGGGCAGAAGTTGAGCTGAAACGAGTTTCCAGTGAAGGACCTAACCAAACCTACTGAAATCTCTGCAGCTGGGAGGAGTTGCCCCGAGTGGTGAGTGTTGGTCCTCTCTACTCTTGGTAGTCAGTCATTAACTTTGGCTGCCCTGGACAGAGGAGTGACTGGGTAGAGCAATATTCTTTAGCTGAAGCAATCCTCAAAGGGGCGGGCAGCCGACAGCCACCTTTCATCAGTGCTCCCAGCTCTGGGGAAGTGGGTCCTCCGGGAGTGAGGCTCTGGCTGTGGAGTCCCAGTGTGCTCCATGGTTTCCTGTAGACTCCCAAGGTGACGCTCTCAGCCTAGACAGCGTCCACAGAGAGGCAATTTTTATGTACTTAAGGTACTGATTATAGGGTTTAGTTTTGTGATGCTGTAAGACTTTCAAGGAATTTCAGATGTCATTACACCTTTAATTAATGTATCCACATTCACAGTACAACACTTTTTTTGAGGGACACAGATATGCCAAAATTAAACCAGTAGATTAGTAAGAATTCGGAAGATACACGACAAAGAAAACTAAAGTTTATTTATTATCTACTGTATGTTAAACTGTGGTAGATATTTCAAAAACTGAGTTTTGTAGTTTATTTCTGATATCAATTAATCGATGCTAATATCAACATATTTTAAATTTGCCATTAATTTAATCACATATGATATTAACATTATCAACTCTGCTTTCCTAAAACAAATATTGTCAATTCATAATAAACTTTTGGGTATTAATATGTTACTCATATAAATGTACTAAAAACAGATTGACACTGAATTTATCTCAGTGAGCAAAAATGTGAGAAATATGTTGATTTTGGTATGCAGACATTAACAACCCATCAGGGTGGTAAAAGAACATAAAAAGTAATAAATATGGTATATCCCAGGGGCAGTGTGCGTATTGTCTTGGAGGCATAGTGAGGGGACTCACTGTGTGTTGGGTTAGAGGGATCAGAAAGAGCTCCAAGGAGGAAGTGTCCAGTGACACAGATCTCAAGTATAGATGGGATTCTGACATGTGAAAATGGATGACACAGGAGGTTATCTCAGGCAGAGGAAAGAACATAAGCATATGACTTAAACAGATGTGTAGTTTTGGGAATAATGTTGAACTCTACAGAGAACTATTTTTTCTTCCTCCCTGTTTTTAAGAAAATAAGAAACCTCCAGAATAAGTAGTTTGGCAGTTTTAAATATCTATTGTAAAAAAATTGTATGTCTTTGAATTGAAAGCTTCTTTTCTCCGTCATTATAGATTTGTGTTTCAATGAGTGATTATTTGCATTTTCTGAAATCTTTGTAAATGTTATGATTAGATACGGAACTTCAACTAGAGAGGGATTTATGAGAGGTAAAGTTTTTTTTTTTTTTTTTTTTTTTGCTGGCAACTGAACACGTATGAGAACCTAGGCTCAAGTGTTGTCTGGATGGGCCAGAGAGAACATGGTCAGGAAACCAGGCAGATCTAACAGGTCAGGAGAATGGCAAGTGTAATATGTGAGTAAGACTTGGGGTTGGTATTCAGGAAATCGGTACAAAGAGATGTATCCCAAACATCAGGTCTGGTAGGCAGACATTAGTCTATGGGGCCCACACAGATGTGGTACAAGCACTGTTAGTTAAAGAAACAAACCAATTCTAAATTCCAGAGTATTCAACTAGCCAGTTGTTGAAAAGCCTAGATGAAGACTCAGCAGTGGGAAGTCAATAAATGTTCACGAGGAGCAGTGTATTCATTCAGGGGCTCAAAAATAAAACATATAGTTAGGAGGGATGAAGGAGCGAGATGTGCAGGAAATAAGGGGCCCATATTTCCAGGAACAACAAAAAAAGATAATTAACTGGTTTGTCACCAAAGTGAGTTCCGAGAGTCTGATTTAAGGCCAAGGTAATGGATGACTGATACAGGGTAGGGCCCATCCCTGAGCCTGAGATCAAGCGTAGTGGTAGAGAGGATCTCGAAAGTCCCCATGATCTCTGCCCCCTGGTGTTCACACCCTAGTGTGATCCTTGTCCCATAAGTGTGGGTGGGATCTGTGAATTGTTTCTAACCAACAGAGTACAGCAAAGGTGGTGGAATGTCACTGAATGATTTATGTTACACAGGATTTTAACTTGTATCTTGCTGTCCTACTGTCTCTATTGACGCTCTCCCATGCTGGCTCTGCTGAGGGAAGCTGCCTTATGAAGAGGCTCCCATAGCAAGGAACTGAAGGCAGCTTCTGGCCCACAGCCAGCAAGGACCTGAGGCCCTCAGTCTAACAGCTTGCCGGGAACAGAATCCTGCCAAAACCCCTGTGAGCTTGGGAGTGAATCCTTCCATAGTTGAGCCTCAGATGAGACCCCAGCCCTGGTTGATGCTGTGATTGCAGTCTTGTAAGAGATGCTGAAGCAGAGGATACAGCTTTATGGTGTCCAGTTTTCTGACCACAGAAATCATGAGATAATCAATGTGTATTATGTGAAACCGCTAAGTCATGGTAATTTGTTACACAGCAATAGATAACCAACATGAGTACTGAGTTGGTGGTGAGACCAAATGAATATTGGGTTAGAGGGCCTTGAAGGCAAAGGTTGGTGAGAAGAGACCAACAAGGACAGAGAGTCCAGTGCTTTCTATATGGTGGTCACCTGTAGCAGTGTGGGGACAGGACATGCCAACTCTCCAGACCGTTTTCACTCTCCTCCCTGTTTGTGCTGGGAGGCCACTGTTTTGTTGGGTATACTTTCTGAATGCAAGGCTATAAATCAATGAAAAGGTAATGTAAGAAGACCTAGCTTTCCTTTTAAACAAATACCAGGTTCAGTTTCACTGCTATTACTTGGAAATTTTAAGTTAAATCTAATTTCATGGAATCCCATTGTAATTGCCTGAACAATAAGAGAATTTTGAATGATAATCAGAAACATGTTTAGTATTAGCAAATTTAAAAATAAACTTTTTTATGTTTGAAAGTCCTTATATTTACTTGATTCCAGTTTCTTTCCTCTTTCTAATCTTTAATGGAATCAATTATTTTTCATGTAGACACCTAGCAGGGCATTGCAGAGTCTTGACCTCCAAGGATATTATACTGTAATAGGTTACTGGGGAAAAAAATGTAAAATGCTTTTGCCTTCTCTATAAAACAATGTATATTTTAGGAAATGAATATAAATGAGGAATCTAGTAGATAAAACCATGAAGACTGAGATCTCAATTATTATATAGTCTTTGTTCTACCACTGATTCATTCTGTAACCTTGGTAAACTTAGCTTTTTGGGTATGTGTTTGCTTTCAGAAATAAAACACTATATAAATAGAAAAGGTTTTAGAAAAATTTGCAGTGTATTCTGCCATGTTTGAATACCAATTTGAAAAAGTTTGATCTAAGATCTAACATAAGATCAACACCAATTTTATGTATCATATTAGTTTCTCGCTATAGAACTTTGTCTTATGTTTCTATATTAATAACTATTTCTGGGTGTCTAAGAGTAAAAGCTTATTTTTTTTGTTTACAATTTAGTCACAGGAGTAGAATCTCTTGCAAAACAGGTGGTAAAGTCATGCAATGTAGAATTGTGAATACTTAGAAATGCCTGATAATTTGACTTCTTTCCAAATTATCTCTTTTTACAAATTTTTTCCACTTTTAAAATAGTTGTATATTTTTGTATGTTTGTAATTTTTTACTGTATTAGAGCCTGCTTTTGTTTATATCAACAGGCATGTTTTACAGTATTGGGATATTTTTTATACTGTTAGGGAAGAGGAAAAAGAAAATGAAACTAGAAAACCTAAATTACAACTTTCCACTAAATCAAATCAAAAGTCATTTTTTTCCCATAAAAATAAAAGGCCTTTCCTCTGCAACAAACTAAATCTGATAAGAAGTCTATAGTGACAAATAACTTCTTTTCAAAGTATAGTGCAATTGACATTCAATGTTTTTGGAAGTTGGTTATAAACAACTTTAAGTAAAACGCTCTTATGACTCAGGTTCTGGTAAGGATTTTAAATGGGGCTTTGCTTTGAAAAGTTCTCACACACTGACAACCGGAGAAGCACAATTTTGAGGTGGTATTTTCTTTAGATGGCAAGATAATGTGTACACCTTTTTTTGAGGGGAGGAAAAGAGAAAGAAGAAATAAACTAATACAAATTATTATTAGCAAAAACCCAAAAATCTCTTGACTTTTAATGTGAAAAAATGTTATTTAAAAAAGACTTAGAATTATTTGGGGAAATAATTTTACATAGGATAAAGTTACATATATTTTATTCAATCTGTATTTATACATACAGACATGACCACATAACGAAGTCTTAGCACAACACATTACTTACGTGTTTGTGGTGATGTTGGTGTAATGAAACCTACTGTGCTGCCAGTCATGTAAAAGTACAGCACATAAAACTATGTACAGCCCATAATATTTGATAATGATACTAAATATCTATGTTAATGGCTTATGTATTTACTATTCTCTACTTTTAATCATTATTTTAGAGTATACACCTTCTACTTACTCAAAGGTGTTGTCTTCTAGCTCTAAGATTCTCTCTTCTTCCTGATCTAGCCTACTCTTAAGGCTTTCCCCTGTGTTTTGTGTTTCCTTGAGTGAATTTTTCATTTCCAGAAGCTCTGCTTGATTTTTTTTAATAATTCGATTTCTTTAGTGAATTTTTCACTTGTTTCCTGCATTGTTTTTGTGGTTTCTTTGTGCTGGGTTTCTATTTTCTTGTATTTCAGTGAGCTTCCTTACAATCCATATTTGAAATTCTTTATCAGTCATTTCAATATTCTCGTTTTGGTTGGTTTCCATTGATACAGAGTTATTGTTTTCTTTTGGGGGTGTCCTTTCACTCTGATTTTTCATGTATCTGGAGACCTTTCACTGATTCCTTCTCATCTGGAGCACCTTTGGCTTGTTTTGGGATTTTCTTTTGATTAGATAATGGCACACCCCATTTAATCTCAGAGCCAATAGGTAGTGCTTGTGGGTAAGAATCTACCACACCCTATATGAGTCAGTAAATGCTATAAAGGACGTGCAAATTGACCTGCCTGTGAGCAGGTGGTGCTTGCTAGAAGGAACAAGCTGCAGTGTACACCTTTTACTTACTGTAAAACAGCCTCTACGGGTCCTTCAGGAGGGATTCCAGAAGAAGGCATTGTTATTGCAGGTGATGACAACTCTGTAGGTGTTATTGCCCCTGAAGACATACCAGTGGGACAGGATGTGGCGGTGGAAGACAGTGATACTGGTGATCCTGACCCTGTGTAGGTCTAGGTCAATGTGTGTTTGTGTCTTAGTTTTTAACAAAAAGGTTTAAAAAGTAAGTAATAATGAGACAAAAACCTTGTAGAATAAGGATATAAAGAAAGAAAATATTTTGGTATAGGTGAACAGTGTGTTTGTGTTGTAAGCTAAGTGTTATTACAAAAGAGTAAAAAGTTAAAGAAAATGTAAAAGTTTATAAAGCAGAACAGTTACACTAAGGCTAAGGCTAATTTATTATTGAAAAAATAAAAATATATTTTTATGAATTTAGTGTAGCATAAGTGTATAGTGTTTATAAAATCTATAGCAATGTATAGTAATGTCCTAGGCCTTCGCATTCATTCACCTCTCACTCACTGACTCACCCAGAGCAACTTCCAGTCATGCAAGCTCCATTCAGGGTAAGTGCCCTATACAGGTGCACCATTTTTCATCTTTTATATGGTATCTTTACTGTACTTTTTCTATGTTTAGATATGTTTAGATACACAAATACTCACCATTGTGTTACAGTTGCCTACAGTATTTGTTATAGTCACATGCTTTGCAGGTTTGTAGCCTCGGAGCAATAGGCTGTACCATATAGCCTAGGTGTGTAGGAGGCTGTACAATCTGAGCTTGTGTAAGTACACTCTGATGTTTGCATGACAATGAAATTGCCTAATGATGCATTTCTTAGAACCTATTATACCTCCCCTTAAGTAATGCAGAACTGTGGCTTATATGATAATTCGTAAAATAAAACAATTTTATATAATATATAATTATTATGCAACAACATTAAACATTATAGTTGACTATATATGTATTTATATACAGTTGATTCTCATTATTTGCTATAGTTATGCTCTATAAAGTTGCTGCCAACACTGAATTAGCAAATGCTGACCCATTGCTCCTAGGGGAAATATATATAAATATATATACAGATATAGATATACACACGTATGCACGTATCTTTACGTAGATTGTATAATCGTAAATCCTAAAACCAACTCATCCTTGTAGATTCTATTTCCTTTGTATATTTTCTAGAATTTTTAAAATTCTACTTTACAGAAGAGACAGCAAGACCTAGAAGTTCTGTGACTTGCCTGAGGTCACCCCAGTAATCAGTGTCAGAGCCGGGATTCAAACCCCATCCCACTGGCCACGGAGCTGGAGCTTCTTGCCGTGGCGCTGCCTCTCCCATCTCCGTTCTCCGGTAGTCCGAGTGCTAAAACAAGAAGGCAGAGGTACTTTGTTGACCTCAGCTGGGATCTCAGGGGACTCAAAATTTTCCCCTATTTCACATGTCCAGGAATGACCAGGAAAGCACCCAGAGTATTGATTTTGGGGTTACAAAATTTCAGTGAGTAGGTAAATTCATAAATCTGGAATCCGTGAATAATGAGGACGGACTGTAGTTAACTTAGGGAGATATAAACTACACTAACCAGTTCAGCTCAAGCATGGACTCATCAGAACGAATGTCAGCAGTAAGTAATTGGCATGGCGGTATCAGCATGTACTGGCTAACATCCTGAGTTACTTCAAACTGGAAAGGTATCAAAACTTTTAAAAACATGTTTTTTGGTGTTCCATGTAAGATTGAATTTTTTAAAAATTTTCTTGTTGAGACAGGGTCTCTCTCTGTTGCCCAGACTAAAGTGCAGTGGCATCATCACAGCTCACTGCAACCTCCAACTCCTGGGCTCAAGCGATCCTCCTGTTTCAGCCTCCCGAGTAGCTGGGACTACAGGTGTTAGCCACCTTGCTGGCCTTCACATTGCATGATGCAGAGCAGTTCTGCATCTGGATTCCAATGACACCGGCTAACTTCTTTTTTCTTATTTTTTAGCTTCGTGCAAATGCTTAAAGACTTCTTCCGTTTAATGTCTGGCATATAAACCCACCAAAATCATATTAAAATAACTATTTTTTTCTCTTTTACTCTATAGTTCCATTACATTCCTTCAATTATCTTCATTTAAAATGCTTAAAAACTTGTTTTTGCATTAAGGACGATAATAATTACAAGTATCTGAAGAGAACTGGGTTTTAGCATAAATATCTGTGAATCATTTAAGGTGCTGCTAAGGTTTGAATGTGTCCCCAACGTTCATGTGTTGGAAACATATTCCCCAATGCAACAGTGTTGAGAGGCCTTTGAGAGGTGATCAAGTCACGAGGGCTCTGCCATCACAGAGGGGTTATCCTGGGAGTGGGATCTCGATAAAAGAATGAGTTCAGCTCCTTTCTCTTTCTCTCTCTCCCCCATGTGATGCCTTCTGCCATGTTATGACACAACAAAGGGCCCTCACCAGAGGGTCTCCCTTGATCTTGCACTTCCTAGCCTCTGAGAGAACCCTGGGCCAAATAAAGTTCCGTTCATTACACAGTACCCGGTCTGGGGTACACTGTGAGGGCAGCACTAAACAGACCCAGAGAGGTGTTAGTCCTCCAGATGAAGGGGAACTAAAACTACTTGTTCCACTTTATATGCCATATTAGTTCAAGTGGCCTGGAATTTACTTTGGTTCATCCAGAAAGTGCTTTTAATTTTAAATTTAGATTTTAAAGTCTGAGGGACAGCGATAACATTTATTTAATTCATATTATTTTGTAGGTAATTCAATGGCATTTTTCAATTTTCCATGTTTACAGAAAGTTGTACTTCATAAATCTTGAAGAGTGGGGAGCTAATTTTCTCCACAAATTAAACACTGGTGATTATTACCAGATCTATTAATATCTGTGAAAATTGAGTATGTAAATTACAAATAAAATGTTAGTAACTTGTTAATATTCAAATTTTCCTCCTGATAGTGTTTGTAGCTTCTTTTTTTCACACTCCACTTTCCAGTAAAAATATGTTTTTTGGCTGGGCGCGGTGGCTCACGCCTGTAATCCTAGCATTCTGGGAGGCCGAGGCAGGAGGATCGCTCAAGATCAGGAGTTAGAAACCAGCTTGAGCAAGAACAAGACCCTGTCTCTACTAAAAATAGAAAGAAATTAATTGGCTAACTAAAAATATATAGAAAAAATTAGCTGGGCATGGTGGCGCATGCCTGTAGTCCCAGCTACTCAGGAGGCTGAGGCAGAAGGATTGCTTGAGCCCAGGAGTTTGAGGCTGCTGTGAGCTAGGCTGACGCCAGGCACTCTAGCCCGGGCAACAGAGTGAGACCTTATTTCAAAAAAAAAAAAAAGAAAGATGTTGGGAGGTGAAAAAACCCTCTGTTCTGTCCCTTGTAGAGAAAGAAGGCAGGAAAAAAAAAAAGAACTTCAGTGTATGAGACCCAACCTGCATGTAGGTTGTTCTTTACCAACACTACAATTGTCTGTTTTTAATTCTAGAAAGTCTGGAGGGTATACAAGTGTTATCTCATGTGGTTTTAGTTTATGTTTATGTGATTACTCAGGTTAAACACTTTAGAAATATGTTTACTGATCACTTATAATATCCTCTTTTGTAAGACTCTGTTCAAGTTTTTTGCTTAGTTTTTCTATCACTTTTTCAGTCTTTCTCGTTGCTTTGTATGAGGTCTTTATGTTGCTTCTATGTGTTGTAAATATTTTCTCTCTGTTATGTTTGGGGAGTTGGGTGGTCCAAGTCGACCAACTTCCCCAAGGACTGTCTGATGCCACACACGCTATCCTGGCAGTGCTCTCATAAGACTGGTGGTGGGAGGAGGCCAGTGCCATGGGCCAGACACAGTTGGGGCTCAGATGACTGAATGACCAGGAGGGTCCCCATCTGAAGACTGTTCTCAGTGTTTGGGGCATTCTTCCCCCTATTTATACCTGTATTTTGTTTGGGTCAGTTACCAGGTTTATATGTATGTATGTATGTGTGTGTGTGTGTGTATGTGTATATATATGTATATATATGTATGTGTATATATATGTGTGTGTGTGTGTATATATATATATATATAGAGAGAGAGAGAGAGAGAGAGACTTTAAGCTATTCTTATAAGGGTAAGCTTTGTTTTAAGGTTTCTGAGAACTATCCATGCTGAGGTGCCTTGTCTCCTGGAAATCTCTGCACCAGGGTTGGAAATCCCCAGGGCAGGTTAAATCATATTGCTAAGTGACACGTATTAATAGCACTGGCCTCCGGAGATGCTGAGGTGGGCCTTGTGGCTCTCATTAATCTTACAGCCACAATATGTCTCTCAGAATGGACTGTGCTTTCACTGTGGCTAGTTTTATCACTCTTACTGGTTTTCTTTTTTTGATAAACATATTTAAGTTTATTATAGGCCAGTAGAGAAATATATTTTTTTAAGGTTCATGCTTTTTTGGTCCTTTTTAATAAATCTTTGCCTACTCCAAAGTCATGAAGTATCCTGTTATATTATCCTCTAGAAGCGTCACAAATTAGTTTTCACTTTCAGCTTTACGATACACTTGGAATTAATTATTGTGTATGTTATTCAGTAGCGGTCAAGCTTGATATTTTTTCCCATTGAAATATCCAAAGACACAGCACCATTATTGAGAAGAACATCTTTTCCGTACTGCTACCTTTGTCACAAGTCAAGTGTACAAACAAGCATGTGTCTGTTTGTTGACTTTCTATTGTATTTAATTAATCTCTCTTTATAAAGCCCTGGTGCCAATACAACACTGTTTGAGTGATTGCAGCTTTCTTTTAAGTCCTGGTGTTAGGTAGAGCACATTCTAACTTCTTGTTGGCATTCAAGAGTGCCTTGACTATTCTTGTCTTTTTGCGTTTCCATATAAATTTAAGGATCTGTCAGTTTTTAAAAAAAACAAACAGTTTGGATATTTGTTAGATTTTATTAATCTATAGATCAATTTTGGGAAAATTGACATCTTTACTACACTGAATTTTTCTATCAATAAATAAGTTACATTCTTGTAGAGCAGGAGGTTCACTCTGACCTCCTGTTATTCTCCACTGAGGCAAGTCATAAGGCCCTCACTTGAGAGGTTCCCTCCCTGTACCTGGAGGAAGAAACATCCTTGTCTCTGAAGACACCAGGCCACAGAGCAAAATCTGAACAAGCCGGTCTTGCTAAGTTTCCCCCAGTTTATTACAATTAGATCATACCCCCTTTGTCCAACCACATTTCTCTACAACCATCCACCTCGTTATCAAACCTAGCATAAAAAATACACAGTTTCCCCTGTTTCTTTGAGTCTTCATTTCTGGAAGCACGCATGCCATGTAAAACTTACGTTAAATACATTTGTATGCTTTTCTCTTATTAATCTGTCTTTTGTTATAGGGGTCTTAGCTTTGAACTTAAGATGGGGAAAAAATTATTTCCTCCCCTACAAGGTTGTGCATGCAATTTGTTAAACTTATTTCTAATTTACATTCTTTCACAAATGGTTTTTTAAAATTTTCTTTGCCTTAGAAATAGTGTTTTGAATTTTTATTTGTTTTCGTCATAATTTTATCGTGAGATGTAAATAGTGTTTTTAAACAATTGAATTTTCTTTCTGTTGCTAATAAATTGACTTTGTATGTCTAATATTGCAATATTTACTAATTACTTCTAATCATTTAACACACATGAAATAAATCTAGATATGTTTTTTAAAGTGTAGTTCAAAACCTGTCATAATTTACATCACTTAAAAGTATCATTGCATGTGTAGGTTGCCTGTACCTGCTTATTCAGTTTCTTGTAGTTGTAATGAAAGTACATATTTTGTATGAGCTCTGGTTTTAGGAATATGCACTGAGCTAAGACAGTTTGATTCACAGCTGGCTCCTCTTCAAAGGGGTAAAGGTCAGTAATGCCAATAAAAGCAATAAACACTTTTATACTCTTCTTGGCTGATTTCTCCATCAAGTGATTTAACATAAAGCAATAATAAATAGGGATACAAACACATCAATACAGTTTATGATCCCACAATAAAATATGGACCTGAGAGATCTGTATATGAAGGCTTGAGAAGAAATCTGGCATTATTTAAGAAACATTGTAGGAGAACAAACACACAACAAAGTACTCAAGTCTTAAGTATGCAACTCAGGGATTTATATATATACACACACACACACACTGCATATATCCATGTAGCCTCAACACAGACTAAAATAATGTTATTAAGACAATAGAGGTTTCCCTCTTCTCCCTTCACAGTTAATACCATTTTTTTTTTTGCTCAGAGAAAGACCACTATTCTGAATTCTATCTCTATAATTTTTCCTGTTCTTGAACTTCATATAAATGGAATTATGCAGTAATTAATACTTTGTGTCTTGTTTCTTTACCTCTTCATTATATTTGTGCAATTTATTCTTGTTGCATATACAAGGAGCATTTTTAAGTGCTGGGTAGTATTCTTTTTAAAAACCATCACAATCTGTCTCTTCAACTGTTGGCAGATCTTCAGGTTGCTTCCAGTTTTTGACTGTTATAAACAATGCTGCTATGAAAATTTTGGGGGTTTAGAGGACATACGTACTTATTTCTTCTATGTATACACCTTAGAGTGTAACAGCTGGGTCATAGGTTTGGTGTATGTTTAACATTGATGGATATGGGAGTGACACTTCAAATTAATACAGTGCAACAGTGATTCTGTAATTTTGGGAGAGCAAAGTGTCATTCTTGTGAAAATGGGGCTAAAAATAATTGGAGTCATTTAAAAAAGTATTGTACGTGAACAATTGATTGAACAGTTTGGCAAGAATCAGAAACCAGCAAAATAGACTTTTACCTAAACATTCTAATTACTGAAAGGTTATATCTGGTTCTTTATTATTTTCTTTTCTCATTGCTTTGGATAGAGGCTTTGGATAGTCCATGTTGAATAGTAGCATAAAATAGCTCCTTTCATGAGAACTAAAATATTAACCAAAGAATGGTATTAAGCCAGGAGAACCTGACAACTAATGTGAACCCCTTAAAGTTCTCAAAGCCTAAAGAGCTGCCATTTGTGAATAATCATACTTGGTTGTCCTTATAAATAAATCAAATTAAGAATTTCCTCAGATTCCCATAAGCTATCTCTAGATAAGTGGTCTAAGAGGAAAGAGTAAATCCCCTTAAATTGTCTTTAGATAAGATACTACCAACAAATTTACCAATTGACTCTAAGAAGACTAGGTAGAGGTAGACAAGTTCAAATTTAAGTCCCACTACTAACTAGCTATATGATCTTGGACAAATTTTTTTGACTGAGCCTCAGTTTTCTCATATGTAAAATGATGATAATAAGGTAATGCTATTCTGAGGGTTAGGTGAGGTAATCTAAGCAAAATACTTAGCAATAATGTCCAATAAATGTTCAAAATAATTCTGGCATATTTTCAAATAGCAATGTCTCAGCTGTTGAGTTGATGATATTAAAGGCTGGTTTCAATTTGGCATTTTGCTCCTTGACATGAAGAATATAGAAATAAAGGCTTCTGCCCAGGTGTGGTGGTTCATACCTGTAATCCCAGCACTTTGAGAGGCCAAGGCAGGAGGATTGCTTGAGGCCAGGAGTTTGAGATCAGCATGAGCAAGAGTGGGACTCGGTCTCTACAAAAAATAGAAAAATTAGCTGGGTGTAGTTGGGTGAGCAGGTAGTCCCAGATGCTTTGGAGGCTGAGACAGACAGGATTGCTGGAGCCCAGGAGTTTGAGGTTTCAGTGAGCTATGATGACACCACTGCACTCTAGCCTGGGAGAGAAAGAGAGACCCCATCTGAGAAAATAAAAATTTTTAATTAGGATTTTGAATTAAAAATAGGAAAAAATGATAACTAATGATGTCTGTTTTTCCACCTTTTTAAATTTTTTTTATTATTTTTTTCTAACAGACATCAGGCAAGAAAATGATGTCTGTTGATTCTGACGATGACCAAGGTTAAAGAAGCAACCTAACCTTAAATTTATCCTGCGTATCTGTTTTGTTTCCTTTTTTTATTCAACAAATAGAAAGATATGAATATATTGTTTAGAGTTCTCTAAAAATGTGTTACTACAAAACAAAACAATAAACAAAATATTATCGTTTTATTTACAAAGCAATTTTTAGGAAAGGAATTGGAATTATTTTGAGGTATGTTACAAGGAAATGTCTGAGGTATGGAAGTAACTTCACGCATTTTTGAGTTATGTGGATTTATAGAACTCATTGAGAATTTTGACCTAAGCTGAATGGCCTTAGTTCACCTGACCTGACATATACCTGACAATTTTGGGGGGTAGAGTTTGCTTGCACAGAGGCAAGATTGACTGATGAGTCAATAAACTGGAAAAGTTGTATTACACTGCGACCAGAAAGATTGAGCTGGACTCTGCTATCAGACAGTCTGTGAAACTGTGTATAAGGATAGGTCTGAAAAACTATCATGGTGTGTGCTTGGATAAGGAATATACTATACTGATAAGAAAGAGCTTTCTCTTGACTGAGCCTTTCAAAGTCCACAAGGGAACAGTACATCTCCTTTAAATTGACTGTAGACATTTAAATGAGATACATTGAATGATTAGCTTGGGGATATATTTAATTGAGTTAAATCAATGCACAATTCTTCGAATATGCTTCTATTATTTGCATTGATGTTCACATGTCTACAGTTCTAGATATGAGTTTTTAAGGGCTGGATCTTAATCATTTCTGCATCTTTAGTACCTAACACAGTGTCAGATACATGGAGACCCTCAAGTATGTTTAACATTAGGGTTTTTAACTAGAGGCAACTTTGCACTGAGGGGGCATTTGATAATGTCTGGAGACATTTTTTGCACACAGCTGGTGAGTAGATAGAAGCCAGGTATCTGGGGGATAGAGGCCGGGATGCTCCTAAACCTCCTGCAGTGCACAGGACAGCCACGACTATCAAGAATTATCTGGCCCACAATGTCAATAGTGCTGAGGTAGAGAAACCCTGTTTTAGATGAATAAATAAATTCATTATTGGTAAATGAGCTGTTTAATATGATAGAACCAGGTATTATTTATACCACACATTTTTGTTGTTAAAATTTCATCTTGATAATTAGCTAGAAAATATTTGACTTTTGTACCCATATGTTTTTGAAAAGAATTTATACTTTGGATTTATTTACAAAATTTTGTTATAGGATTTAGAGTGAAATTAAACTATTATATTTGAATATAGTAAGGATTTTCAATTTCCTTTCATTTGCATCTAATCATGAGTCCTGGTGCTGAATCAAGTGTATATTATTTGTTTTGAAATAATAATTTGAAACAAAGCTTGCCTTTCTGAGCATCAGCGGAATCTCCAGCATAGGAATTTCCCCACTAATTAAAATAAAATATGATGTAAAAGCGAAAAAAAGAAAAAGCTCTTGAATACTCGTGATGAAACCGTATGGTCTTAGGCATCATTCACACATAATGGGCTATATGAAATGATAACAGTTGCCATTGAAACTTCAGAATAAAGGCAGCCTTGGACTCGATTTTTATCTTTTCCATTTTCATCTACTGTATAAATCTGACAGGTTGATTGTTGCCAGTGATGCCTAAATTAGAAGGAAGATACTGGAGCACATATGATTGGAAATTGAATAGTAATAGTCTTCCTACCTGGAAAATGTGTCCAGCAAGATTTTACCATTAAATATTTTTTTCTACTACCATCCAAATGCATAAAAAACACTGAAGAAGTGCTCAAGATAAAAACGGTGGTGTTTTCATTTTTCATTATTTTTGGGCAATGTAAACAAAGGGATGTGCTGGGTTTCTTCCTGTGTGCACAGAAAAATCTGAGGGTCATCCAGAATCTATGTTTTGGCTTCTAGACTAGAAATACAAAAACCAAGAAGGATGAACTTCTCCACATAAATGTGCTAAGTCCTCACAGAAAATCAGAAGCTTCTCTCAAATCAAAGAAATGATGTAACCCTTGGGGAAAACTACATATTACTTCACCAGTCTTTATAGTATGTTGTATGAAATTTACTTTGTTCACAAAATTGATGTCATAACCAAAGCTACAAATATAGGAAATTCTGAAATCTGATAATAAATGTGACTTAATTTTTAAGAATGCAGGGAATGAACGACTAAAACACATGCATAATTTCATAAGTTGTAGAGCAAGGAAGGCATTTCCTATGACTTCTGAAATAATTACCATTGCATCTTCATGTAGCAAGAGGACAACAATTACCATATTTCTCGGTGGCCACTACTGCAAGAGTCCTTGAGTGCAACATGCGATTGGATGCGTCTAAGGGCTGGAGGCCATGCGAATTACTCTATGAAAATCTTTTGATGTAGGAAAGAAGTTCAGGCAACAGCATCACATTTTCTTAATTATTCACACTGCATTTGAAAAGAAAAGCATCTGATATCGTAACTCTCTCTAGATTCTGGCAAATCTTAAATAAATCTATGTAGCTCAGGAGGCTTATTAAATCCACAAAAATTTTCTCTATCCCCAAAGGGAAGAAGATGATCTGTTCTTGGTTTCTTTCTGATAATTTAGATTCAAGATATAAGAAGAAACTTGAAAACACATTTAGAAGCTGCTTCCGTTTCTCTGAGAAGCTCTTCCAGCTCTGTAATCTTTAGAAATAATCCAAGTCCTTGAGATATTTGGCATATTCATGATTTAATTTGAGAACAACATAGGATAGCAGGACACATTAAAGCCTGATGTGCAAAGTGAAATCAGGTCTGTGCACGTTATGGAACCAAAATCAGACAGAAATGATATCCTAGCATATGTGAAGGAAATGTATGTGAAGACAAAATTTTTAAAAGAAATATTCTCATTGAAGATAATTAGCTGAAAATCTGTTCCTTTTTCTACGTCAGAGAATAGAGAACGGACGCAGATATCTGAGTAGCTTTGTTAGGGTCACCAACAATGCAGCTCTGGAACGATTACTTGGGTTGAAGCTGCATGGCCCCCAGACTGGTCTAGTTCCCAAATCTGCACTCTTGCCACATAGCACATTGCCTCTAAGTTTATCAGAAAAGATATACACTCTCTTGGCCAGGAGCTATAACTCAAATTACAGACCACTGGAAGAAAAATGAAAGCTGCCTGCATGATATTTTATTAAACCTCTTTATTTGCATGCAAATTTCCCCTCATACTTCCTTTTCATATAAAACCAAAACAATATATTGGATCTGCAACTTTGCAAAATAATCCTTTCCCTGTGAAGCTTACAGTATTTCTGAAGCACCACAATGGAATCTAAAGAAAATATTAGACAAAAGAAAGAGCGTTTCTAAAGGTGGGTATCTAAAATGTGAGATTTGAGTTTGGACCTGAACCATGAAGTACATAATTGTTTATATATGAGAAGTTTGCTGATTATAGCCGGGCACAGACAAGACTGAAATAGCAATTATCCATGGCATTGTTTTCTTATAGTTTCCTCAGAGCAATCGCTAAACAAAGGGATGGTATTTCAATATAACCTATTGAGTAACCGGCTTTGTTAGGTCTAGATGTGCGATAATATATCAAGCTTTCATCAAAAGTATTTTTAAGAAAACATGAACTTTATTTGCTATTCTGTTTTCATCCAAATAAAATACAAAAGCGAGATCAATGTGTGCTGTTAAAATCATTACTGTAATTCTATTTTTAGACATAAAAGGGAATGCCATGCTAATTACAAACAGCACTTTAACTAAATGAGATTTTCCCCCCAGATAGCACCATAAAGATATTTCCAAGAGAATCGTTTTCCTGAGGACTTTTTATATATCATTTTATTTTTGGTAAATGCGGTGGATATAATTATTTGATCACAACTGTGCTGCAGATGTGTTATGATCCATGAAAATTTCAAGACATAACCAGGAACTTTGACTACATTGCTGAAATCACTACTAAACTGCTTTTAATGCATCTGTAAAGAATTGGATCTATTGGTTGGGAGTTTTGGTTTTGGAGTCAGTAGAAGTTAGACTGCTCCTTCTCTTACCGTATGACAAGGTTTTTAATGGGGTCAGAGTGAACACAAAGCGCTTCACCCAGCCGTTGCTCAGTAAATGGTACCTATTATTATTAACTCACTTTTATTCCTCAATCTATTTTTAGCCAGCAAATAAAATACTTCATTAGAACTAAGGAAGTGATATTTTGGATTAAACACTGTTTCGGCCATAGTCTATCTCTAACAGAATGTTTTGTGGAACAACATTTTTGGCTTCCACGACACAGATAAAAATATGAAGGCAGGCCTCTCTCACGTCCATTTTCCTGTTATAAATAAGTGTCGATCAATTACCCATCAATTTAAGGTAATCCTCTCAAATATAATTATAATTGAACTTAGTGTCATTATTTGTGTAATTCATTTTCTATTCCTGTATTTACTTATATTTATTTTTATTTTTTATTTTTTTGATTGCAAAGAGTTCAATTTATCAGGAAGGTAACAATTCTAAAAGGTAAATACTTTTATTTCTTCAAAAATTACTTATTTAACGTTAAAAAAGTGGCCACGAATTAGTCCAAGTTAAACCTACGCGTTCCTCACAATATTTTAGTCAACAAACAAGTCATTTATATCAATATCTGAGCAGTATTTTGCTAATTGTTTCTGGGAGATACAAAAAGAACAATACATTTGTCTGATCTTTTGGAGGGTCACAGTATATCAGAATAAGTTATGTAAATAAACAACTTTAATACACAGCGTGATTCAGAAAAGGTCATAATAGGAGTGTGTGTGTGTGGTGTGAAAACTTAGATATGTAGGTATATTGACTCCTGGAGATCTATTGGGTTGGGGACCAAGAAACTCCATGTGAGAGGGGTTCGTCCTACAGAAACACATGCATGTAAGACTCCATGAAGGGAGCTGAGCTAGTTGGTGACATAGAGGGATAATTTTGAGTACATCACGGTATATGCTACTCAGCTTTCCCTCATGTGTAATGTTCAACTTAATGCCCATTCTAGGAGAGGGCACTAAAATAAAAGAATAAATTAAAAATAATCAAATATTTTGTAAAAACACTAAATACATGCTTAATTTTTTGAAAATGACTTATCCAGGAATAACTATTGAAAAATGAAGAAAGCACAGAAAAACATAAATAAGAAAACAGAACTCCGTAACGGTAGCATGCAGAAATAATCACTTCTGTGTGTTACTTGCAGATAACTTTTGAGGCATTTGAATATATACATACTATTTTCTTGTTTTATAAAAAATAGATCATACTATACGTAACTTTTTTAAGCTGCCTTTTTTTTGGTTAACTATATCAAAGACTTTTTCCATTTCTTCACTTAAATGGGCTACATATGACTCTACACACTTTTTCTGCTTTCTTTAGGATAAATTCCTTGAATTCTTTGGTTAAAGAAAGCATATTTAAATTTCTGTAAATATATCTCAACCTAGAAAGGTTGTACCACTTTATTCTTCTGCCAAGTTTGGAAAATATGTTTGACAATACTCATTTCCCTCACTGTATGGAGAAATAAACACTTGAACACAGATAATAGATTTTTAAAAAAGAAAAATCAGTATTTTAACTTCTTTCCATTTTGATAAACATAGTATTTTATTAGTTTAAAATTAGTTTTTTTAATTCTTAATGTCTTTAAGTATTTTTAAATACATTTTGATTTTTAAATGAAAATTGGCTCTTCATTTTTCTAAATTTAGCTATTTTTTAAATGAATTTAGTCCATCTATTTGATTTAATATATTGATTAGTTTTAAGAGCTCTTTATAAATTTAAGGTAATTACTCTTTTTTATTTTTTGCAATTTTTTTTCAGTTTGTTCTTTGTGGATTTTCTTTTTGTCTTACTGAAAATTTGAATTTTGTTTATTTTTCCATATGGAAATCAAATAATCTCAGAACCGTTTATTGAGAGGCTACCCTTTTGCCACTAATTTGTAATACTGCGTCTGGTATGTATCAAGTTTCTAAAAGTTCCTTTGTCTGTTTTGTGCTTTTTATTGACTTATGTTGTTTTATTAGTTCATTCTGACACCAAAATCAAGTATTTTATTTACTGATTTATTTTTCAGTTGTGCAAATTACTTTAGCTATTTTTGACCACTTTCTCTTTCAAATGAATTTTAAGTTTCCCTGTTTAGATTTGATTATAAATGTACTGAACCTATAATTAATTTGGGATGAACTGACAACAGTGGTATTGATTCTTGCCAATCATTAATATGATATATTCTTTGAAGTATTCAGTTCTCTCTTTAAAATATTTTAAAAATGATCTCTGCAGACCATTGCACATTTTGTTAGTTTTTTTTTTTTTTAACAGATCTTATAGTTTTGGTAGCTTTTAAGAATGCAATTTTCTTTCTATTCAATATTCTAATTGATTTGCAATGGTTTGCTGGTGCCAGCCCAGGTTGCAGTGGCCAATTGGTGTGGCTATTCTCAGTTGTGCTTCAGTGACAGCACATTGGCAGCTTGAAATCAGCCATGGGGGAGTAGTTACACCCGGGAAGTCAGCAAACACCGCCTAGCAGGTGTCTTTCTTTCTTTTCCTTTCTTCCTTCCTTACACATCAGCACATACCTAGGGTATCAGTCCGTTTGTGTTTCTATAAAGGAATGCCTGAGTCTGGGTTATTTATAAAGAAAAGAGGTTTATTTGGCTCGCGGTTCTGCAGGTTGTACAAGAAGCGTGGTGCCAGCTTCTGGTGGGGGCCTCAGGGAGCTTTTATTCAACATGGAAGGCAAGGGGAGCCGGGGCATCACATGGTCAGAGAGGGAGAGAGAGGAGCCAGGCTCTTTTTAATAAGCAGCTCTCATGGGAAACAAGAGGGTGAGAACTCACTCATTACCTGGGGAGGGCACCAAGCCATTCCTGTGGGACCTGCACCAACGACCCACCACCCTCCCACCAGGCCCCAGTTGCAACACTGCGGGTCAGTTTCAATCTGAGATTTGGAGGGAACAAGCATCCAACCTTATCAGCTGGTTATAGGTAATTAATAGAAATATTATGCTTTTATTTTGTATGGTAGAATAGTTTAAGGTTAATCTTGGTTAACAAAGTTAATCTTGAATTTAACAAATGTTTAAGTCTTTTATTAGTTCCTAAGTGTTTATCTGTAGACCATCTTGGATTTTATATAGAGATATCCTATAAACTGCAAAGAAGATTTGTTATCTTTTTTCCTTCGAATTCTTGTACTTTGCTCCTTTTTTTCTATTTTATTTTGTTGTGTAGAACCTCTGGCACAATTCTGAATAAAAGAGATGAAAGAGGGCGTATTTGTCTCGCCCTGAAAGTTTAACGAAGCTGCCTCTGAAAGTTTTACGTGGAGTGCGGTGTCCCTGGGAAGTTTTTACTCGATAGCCATTATCGCCTGTGCCCTCCCGGTGAAGCCACTGGCTAATGCGGAGTCCTCATTTCACGTGGCCAGGCACGCTGGACCCAGAGCCACTTGGAGGAAAGCTTTCTTTGCCTTCAGAACACCATGTTCTTGTTTTTCTTTCTACCTCTCCAGCTGTGCTTACTTTCTTTGCTAGCTCTTGCTCTTCTCCCTTACCTTGGCATGTCGGAGTTGCAGGAATGAGTTCCTGGATTTATTCTGTCTTCCATTTATTCACTCGTGGCTTTGAATACTACCTATTTTTTGATGATGTTAAATTTCTCTCTCCAGTTTGTTCAGTTCTTCTGAAATTTAGACTTGTATATCCAGCTGCCTATTTATCACCTCTACTTGAACAATGAATTATGTATTTGAAACTGAAAAACTGGGTATTTGCCACCCTTCCCTGACCAAACTTAATCTACCTGCGCCTCAACTAAAGGCAACTCCATTCTGTCACTTACTCAGGCCAAAACTCTTGATACCTTTTCTCTTATACTCCACATTAGCTTTCAAGTAAATCATGGCAGTTCTGCCTCATTTACATAAATATTTATAAAATCACATCTTCACTGCTGCGAAGCACCGTCATTTTTTGCCTATATTTTTTCATTAACCTCCTAAGTGGTCTTCCTATTACCCTTCTCGCCTGTCAGACCATTTCCTCAACAGCGCTAGAATAATGTTTGTGATACAGAAGTTGAATTATGTCTCTCCTCTGATCAAGACCCTCCAAGGGGTTCAGCAAAGAGGGCTCAGCCCTCCCTGCAGTCTGTGGATGGTCTGCCTGGCGTGGTCTGCGGCCATCCTCGCTTCTTGGCCCTCATCTCCTGTGCTCCTCCCCTTGTTTCCCCCACTCCAGGCATGCCCTTCCCTCTGCCCTTTGCGGTTGCTATTTTCCCTTCCTTCCTTCCTTCCTTCCTGCCTTCCTTCTTTTTCTTTTCTTTCTTCTTTCTTTCTTTCTTGACAGGCTAGAGTGCAGTGGTGTCATCGTAGTTCACTGCAGCCTCGAACTCCTGGCCTCAAGTGATCCTCCTGCCTCAGCATCCCGAGTAGCCGGGTCTGCAAGTGTGTACTTGCTACCTTTTCCACCTGGAGTGATCTTCCCCCAGACATATGCAAGGCCTACTCCTTTACTTCTCCGATGTTTACTTCAACATCACTTTTTCTTTGAGTCTTTTCTTACCTTCCCAATCTAAAAATGTAACTTACCTCTTCTACCAAGATGCTTATTACCTCTCCTCCCTGCATTATTTTTCTCTTTAGAGATTATCACTAACTTGCTTTTTATTTTACTTACTTGTTATTATGTCTCCCCTACTTCCCCATTAGAATGTAAGCTCAACAAAGCAAAATTTGTTGTTTTGTTTTGAATCTGTTTTTATTTATTTTGATATCTCCAAAGCCTAGAAAAGTGCTTGACACTTAGCAGGTATTTGATAAACACTTGTTGAGTAGATGAATAGGTAATATTAAGTCAGTATATTAGTTTCCATTTACTGCTGGGGCAAATTACCACAATTGTAGTGGCTTAAAACAGCACACATTTATTTTCTTTTGGTCATGGAGGCTGTATTCCAAAGTCAGTTTTACTAGGCTGGAGTCACAGTGTTCGTAGGGCTGGTTTCTTCTGGACACTCTGCGGAAAGAATCTATTTCCTAGCTTTTTTCAGGAGCCTGCCTGTATCCCTTGGCAACCAAAAAATTCCAGCACATTACTCCAGTCTCTGCCTCCATCGTCTCATCTCTTTCTATTCTGACGACTTTGCCTTCCTCTTTTAAGGACCCTTGCGATTACATTGGGCCATTTCCTTTCTAAGATCCGTAACGAAATCCTATTCAAAAAGTCCCTTTCGCTATGTAAGTTGACATTCACAGGTACCAGGAATTAGGATGTGGACATAAATAAGGGGGTTGTTATTTGGCCAACCACCGTGGTGAAGCTCCTTTATATTTCAAGTGTGCTAATTTTAAAAAATTATGAATGAGTATTGATTTTATTGGAATACTTCTATATTTTTATTGAAATAATAATTCATATATTTGTTCTTCTGAAATGTCTTTTTAAAAAGTTTTATTGTAAAAATGCATAACACAAAATTTGCCATTTTCAGTGTGTAGTTTAGTAGTGTTAAGTATATTCACGTTGTGCAACCAATCATCAGAAGTGTTTCATCTTGCGAAACTGAAACTCTGTACTCATTAAAGAATACGTGCACATTTCCCTTCCCTCTAGCCCCTGGCAATCACCAGTGTCATTTTATTTCATTTTATTTTTAATCCAAGATCAACTGTAGACACCAGTGTAGTTTCTTAATGTGGTATATGACATTAGAATATTTTTCTCTTGAGCTAAGCTTTTCATTTCTAGGGATAAAATGCTACTTGAGTATCATGTGTTATCATTTTAAATACAATGTTGAATTCAATGTGCAAATATGTTATTTAGGATTTTTTTCATTTATATTCTTGTGGGTCAAAATGTTCTTTTCTTTTACTGTCCTTGTTAGAGTTATACTCTCCCTATAAATCAAGGTTAATTTTGCCTCATACAATCAGATAGGTCATCTTCCCTCTTTTTCTCCTCTCTGAAATAGTTTGTATAAAATAGAAATTATTTATATCTTGATAAGATTAAGTATCTGAATTAATAAGTTATTGTATTATTCAAATTCTCTGTTTCTTCTTGAGCCACATTCTTAACATATTTTTACAAAAAAGTATTCATTTTTAAAATGTAATTTTAAAATATTGACAGAGTTTTCAAAGGATCTTGTCATGAGTTTTTAAATCTTAAATTATCTCTCCTTTTCAAAGTTCGTAATATTGTGTCTATTCTTATTTTTTTTTTAGTCCACTTAGTATGTTGTCTTTTTTATTAATTTTCCTTCAAGAACCAGTTTCGATGCTAATCCCTTCTAGTTGCTTCTTCTTTTTAGTAATTTCTGCTCTTAAATTTTTAAGATTATATTTTTTTCTGCTTTCTTAGGTTCATACTTTTGCTCTTTTTCTAGTGTCTTTAGCTGAAGGTCTTTCTTCATTTTTAAAAACTCCTTATCATTTTTAATAAATTTATTTAAGGCTACAAATTTACTCATAAAACCACCTTATCTGCCTTATTTGGCTTTTGATATTTAGTGTATTTCCATTGTTATTTTTTCCGTGGTTCTAAATTTATATTGTAATTTCTTTCTTGAGCAGAAATTGGTATTACTTTTGAGTATATTTTTAATCATAAGACTTTTCATATGACTTAAAAAAACTTATTTTTACTGTTAATTTTATGGTGGTCAGAAGTACTGATGTCTATAAATCTGTTTATTTTTTTTCCAAATTTCTGTGATAAGAAACATGCTGAGTATTTAAGAGGATTGTGTTGCCAGAAGACTCCCAAGGCTGGCTGACACATCCTGTGACTGTCCAGCTCGCAGGGCAATCCCCAGGGCCCCCAGACTCCACCAGCAGGAAGACAGCTGTGCAATCCCTGCAGCCCCTAGGAAGAATTTACTCTCCATTGTCCATGACAAATTTGTCATGGAGTAAAATGGACAAGAAGATCCTCCAAAGGAAGGAATCGGCTTCCGGAGCAGCTAAGAGGAACTTACTTGATTTTCAAGATACATGGTCCTTGCTATTCCTACTCAGCAGTATGTGACATGTACTACAAACAAGTGGTTTCTGAGCGTTTCCTGTTCTCTCCTCTGCCAAACACAAGGTTTTATTAGAGTTAACTTGTTCCTTCTCCACCTTCATGTTTTAGGTTATGCTGTGGACAGATAGCTTAAGCTTTACTGTAGGAGACTAACTTGTGAAGAGTGACATTTGGACTTGACAAAGAGGACTGATGATCACCCCATGATCATGGCCTTGGAACTAGATGGAATTCTGGGTCTCTTATTTGGGCAGGGAGGTTCTGTGTAAAGTATATGTATGGAAAGAAGGTGAACATGAATGCTGAGTAGCCAGAGGGGTGGCATCCAGCAGATGTTGCTGGTGGCCTATTCAAAGACATTCACACCCCCTTTCTTGCTTGTTAACAGGATTTTCATTTTATTCATTTGACAGGCAGAGAGCCCCTTATCTCATGGAAGCCAGGCCAGTCCTTGGACGAAGGAAGGACATATGAGTCAATGTGGTCAATGAGATGGAAGGAGAGTACTGCTGGGAGGATTGTGGGAAACACTTTCCTACCAGAAATGTGAGAAACACATGACAAGAAGGTTTTGTTCTCCACCAATCTCATTTCTTTCAAACACCACCATATCATAAGGATATACCCGGAGCTACAGCAGCTATTATGTGATCATGGGAAGGAGGCCCATAGATGCAAAGAGATGCTGAAGCATCGGACATCATTTTTTACCTAACTAACCTGGAACCACCTACTTTTAGACTAATTTTATATGGAAAAAATATCTGTAATTAAGCACTGTTTTGAGGTATTATGTTATTAATAGCTGAAAATATTCTGACACACCGGTGGTGAGGGAGACTGAATTTATTAACCAGGGCATGAAATGGCTAGACCTGGAGCCCACAAAAAGGTGGAATTCTTCCCCAATCCTACAGGCTGCCAAAGGATGTGAATATATACAGTACACCGCATACATGGGGAAGCTGGTTCCTACTACTTCTGGGCCTTGGGGAGTCACAGACTGTTCCTGTGACAGCTGTTGTAAAAAGCAGTGATGCTCAAACTTTCAAGTAGCTTGTTTCTGGGAGTTATGATCTTCCTTGTAGAACATCACAAATTATTACAACATTTAACCTTAGAATAATGAAATCTAGAATTTTGTGCCAAGTTAGATACAAATATACTGTATTTTTTGTATGGACATGAAAATGTCAGAAAATTGAAAGGAAAGCAAATGGGAAATACATTTGAAAACATTCTCTCCATTAAATTGAGTCCTCCCTTCCTTCTGCAAATTGGGGAACACTACTCTGATGACTAATTTTATGTGTCCACTTGGCTAGGCTATGATGCCAAATACCAGTCTGGATGTTGCTGTAAACGTATTTTTAGACGTGATTAACTTTTGCAGTAAGTTGACCTTAAAGCAGATTACCCTTCATAATATGGGTAGGCATCTTTTAATCAGTTGAAAGCCTTAAGGTCAAAGATTGCAAACAAAAACTGTGCCAAAAAGGAAGGAATTTTCCTCAAGACTATAACATAGACCCTGATGAGTTTCCGGCTTACTTACCTGCAGAATTTGGAGTCAAGGCTGCAGCATCAACGCCTCCCTGAGTCTCCAGCCTGCTGGCCTGCCCTACGAATTTTGAACTTGCCAGCCCCCACAATCAGGTAAGCCAATTTCTTAAAATCAATCAATCAATCTTTCTCCGAGTTTCTTTGGAAAACTTTGACTAATACAACCTCCTGTTCTACGATTTTATTTGCATAACAGCTAAATCCAATTCAATGGAAGCTACAGATTACAGATTTTTAGTGCTTAAGAAAATACATAGCTATGTGAAAGGAAAACAGTCAGCAGTACTCAAGCAGTTTAAGATATAATTGTCCACACTTCCCCTCTGACACAGTGTTACTTCAGGTAATTGTTATACCAAAATCATTATGTCAACTGCATATTACATGTTGACAAAATTTTCAGCTGACTTTAATAGGGGAAGTAAAAATTCTAGTAAAGCTAAATGAAAATATCTGGAATATTAATTTAAAAATTATTAAAAATACTCAGAGGGTTGAAAAACATTAAGAAAATGATTAAAAAATTACAAAAATAGAAGGTCTGCCGAAGGAAGAACTGCGGTGGTGTGTGTGTTTGTTGCTGAGCAGGGAGGGCTGCTCAATTATAAAGGAAAAAGAGAAACAGTGGAAGTGGTGAAACACGCTTTCACGGCACTAGAGTTGGGATCATTCTAACAGGCAGACCTAGAATCGAGAAAAAAGGGAGTGAGCCTTCAAGGAGTTAAGGAAATGGCTAAGATGAAAGAGGAGGAACATGAATCTGAACAGAGATAAGGAGGCGAGGGGCACAGAGGTGAGACGAGAGGGCTCCAAGTGGATCACAATTTGGGGCCAATAAGGTGAGAGGATGTAAGATGTTAGGTGCTACAGACATAATTTGAGAAGAGAGATCAAAATTTGGAAAGCTGAGAGCCAGTGAGGAGTCTTCTCTGTTTTTGCCTGACTCCCCGGGAGTGCCAGCCTTCTGCCGCAGCTCCAGGGGTATTTCCATGTATTTACACTCAGTGCGCCATCTGTTATTTCCCTGCCTGGCTCATTATAAAATCCCACTCCATGCTAGAGCGACTGAAATCTCTATACCTTTTATTTATTCTGTCTGAGAATGAATGTTGTGACTGTCCAGGACGTTCGCAGTGCAGACACCTGTTCTCCCTGATCCAATGCTGGTGACGCCCCGGGTCACGCCGTGCGACTGTGCGCCACGTCTCCAGCGGCTGCTCATTGGCACGTTGCAGCTGGCTTCTGCCTGGCCCAGTTGAGGAGGGGCAGTTTTGGAGTGATCATAAACAAATAAATCCTTCAGGGGAAACGAGAGGAATGTGAGAAGGGAAAAATAAATGTGTACGTATCACAACCATCCCAATGATATCAAAAGAGCTGCAATGTGTATTGAAGATCCTGCCCCAGTGCGTTAGGTAGCTGTGTGGAAATTAAACCTGAACTCCACTTTAAAAGCTTAGAGTCTCTGAACCAATTTTCCAAAGTCAGTTTAAAGGTAAATGTTTAAATTCAAATGATAAACTCACCTAGAAAGGAGAGAAAGAAGGAGGGAGGGAAGGGATTAATATGTTAATGTTGACAAATTTGCAATTAGAATGTACGTGAAGCTTCTTTACATATCTTCTCTAGATTAAGAGTTTTATTTTGAGTAGGGCAGGAAAAAAGAAAGTGCATAAATCGTAATAAACTAAGAGTTTCTAATCTAAAGGCATTTGTTTTAATTCAAAACACCCGCAGCAGAAGGGCGAATTTAAATAATCTGAAGCAAAGTCAAAATGTGTGGCTTGGAGGGCAAGGGCCCTAGAGCCCTCAGGCAGCGGCAGCTCCCTGGCCAAAAGCTTCCATCACAGTTTCTGGCAAATGGCAGCGTGGCGCTCTCTGATAAGGATGGAGGCAGCACGATGAGCCAAACCTTCTAGACAAAATTACTTAGTCCTGATCCTGAGGAAATGCTGTTTAAGGTTTAGCTCAATTGCTCAACTCATATCACCTTTGCTCCTGGGAAGACAACTGAGAAGGAGTGCAGATATCAGGATGAAGAATAGAGTATATAAATTCCCAAATGTATATAATGTGTAACACATAAATTTATGTGTATGTATAAATACGTAAATGTAAATCTCAAACTTAAAAGTAAAAATCTCGAAGGATACGTTTGTGATTTCTGACCCGTCTCTATTGCCTAAGAAACATAGTTCTCAGAGAAGCACTACTAGAGTATAAACATTTGATCCCTGAAATATTAGGCAGATTCTGGAGTGTAGAACAAAGAGACGACATTGTTACAAAATTCACATGAATTATTATATTCTGCAATAAACCGTCTCCAGTTCATTTAAATTTATGGTTTTGATTTGGGGTTATTTTTTTGTTAAGTAGTGGAAAGAAATGTTAGTAACAGTAGAAGTCCATATCCCTTTAGAGTTATGGTTGTCATTTGATTAGTTTTGTCTGTTGTACGTATGTTGACTCCTAACTTTTTACCACTTTAGTGTTTTCTTTTTTGTGCATTCTATAGTATTTTTTGGATGATGGAAGCTTTCTAAAGCCCTATGAAAGGAGCACGTTTCCTTGACTTGAACAGAAAATTAGTTCTCATTATTTTTCTTCTGCTTAATGTCTTAGTTTCGGGTCAACAGAGAGAAATAAAAAATAACCAGCAAACTAAGCAAAAAATATATATATATACATATATATACACACACATACGTGTGTATCAGTGTTTGATGAATTAGACTATATTTTCAACAGACAGATGGCATCGTGAATCCTAATACTTGCTAGGTTGCCTTCTGTGTGCTATTCTAAAGGGTGGAAAATGACAGGGAGCACTCCAAGATCACGTCTGCAGTTTCCAGCAGCATCAGCAGTAGTGTGAAATAACTCTTCCTCTCAGTCTGCTGAACTTGTACTTGGTTAGCCCATTATGCTATATAAAGAAGACAACAAAAAAGCATGCTTCGAGTGTGGTGTCTGCCACATTTTTCCAGACTGAGAAAGGGCACTAGACTGTTTGCTCAAGGATATAATTTTGCCCTTTGTCTTAATTAGCAGTTGGAAGACTGCAAGGCATGAAACTGGGGTGACAGAAAATAAATGCATGTTCACCTGCAGCACATGTTCTGAATTAAGTTATTTTCTCTTCCTTTGAACCTGCTATAGTCATGTTAGAAAAAGAATTTTTGATTTCAGAATATGAGAGAGAATGTATGAATCAGAAAGGCAGTGCCTTATGTAAGTATGGAGATCTGTCTGTGAACCACTATTTTTCACTCTCTCCATTCTCTTTTCATCTACAGTCACAGTTTAACTTTGTAATTACTCAGAGTTTATTTATAAAATGAGCAAGTACTGCCTCTGACCTTTGAAAACCACAAGGCACCGCAGAAATCTAGATGTTACTGTTACTTTGGTTTTAATTATTACTGGTTTTGAGATTTGTATGTAGGATCAGACTAAAGTCTGTGATATCCAAAAGGTTAGTGGAGCCATAATATCAAGCCATTAGCTGGAATTGCAAAAAGCCCTATTAGATATTCAAATAGCAAGTGTTGAGCACCTCTTCTATGGCAGGACTGTGTTCGGCTCTGAGGAGGGTTACCAGATTTAGCAAAAAAAAAAACAAAAAGCAAAAGGAAGCAAGCAAGCAAACAAAAAACACGACAGGACACCAAATTAAATAGTTAAATTTGAATTTCAGGCTAACAATGAATCTTTTTTCAGTATAAGTATGTACCACATATTGCATAGACATACTCAAAAATGATTTGCTGTTTACCTGAAATTCATATTCAACTGGGCATCCTTTATTTGGCAATCCTTTTAAAAGATAAAAAGTCATACTCCCTGATTGTGAAGAACTTCTTGTAGTGAGGAAGTCACTATGTAAATGCCGCTGGCCAGAGCTCCTGAGCACAGAGGAAGGTGCAAGCTAACTAGCTATGCCCGTCATTGTTCTCTCACTAGAAAAATGCCCATAGGCTGCTCAAAAATATTTGAGCTGTACACTGAGTCTTTTCAATTCTACCTGAGACTGATTCTTTCTCCTTCAAGTCTACTCTTACCAAGGTCAGCATCTCAAAAATGGCACAGAATTGAACATGAATAAATAAATCATTTCTTCTAATCTGAGAAGCCTTTGGGAATCCTCCTCCTTTGGGTGTATCTAACTGGGAAGATTCCAAAGTCAAATATTAGATTCTGATTGTGACTAACACACAGCACAAGAGCAAAAACTCTTAACCGATCTGGAAGTTGTATTCAGCCATGTGTTCTACTTCATACCTTTCAGAAATGGACGGTACCATTGTAACCACATGTCTACATTCTCTACCCAAAACACACACATGCCTTAGCTGATCCTTTATCTAAATGCTGAATTTCTGTCTTGTACTCATAATTGCCGGACTGTTGTCCCTCAGACAGAGAGGTGGGAGTAGCATGGACCTGGAGTTAGAATTTCTGGACTCTTGTCTTTGCTCTGCTTGGTATGCTACCTGGCTTGGTTCCTCAGACAGCTATAAAATTAATTGTTGAAACAGATGACTTACAAAATTCTTGCAACTCTAGAAATCATAGCTTTAAAACTAAGAAATATAGATTGAACTCGGTATTTATCCTCAACGTAAAGCTGGAGTTCCAAACTCAAATGCCCGCAGGGGTCAGTTCAGTAACTAAACGAGTGACACGCTGCCGGATGGATATTTGGGCAGCATGTGCTTTCCAGGCTGCGACCTGATCTTCTGCTCAGACAGTGCTTATGATGAAGGCATGAGGGCCACTCTGGCTAGATATTTAAAAGTCAGCAAAATATTTACAGAAGCTTAAAATGTGTATTTTTATATAAAATTTCCTGATTATTAGAAGAAAGTAATTAGTGCAATATTTTAAAACTCTATGGAAAAAAATCCACCTGTGGCTGTGGTCTTTAGCCTCTAGTTTGTCCCTGATGAAAAGCATCATGTCAGTAAGTTTTATTTCCAAGTTTCAAATCACTGATGTTTTTGTCCTTATTTATATCCTCTTTTTATATTCTCAAATAATGTGCAGATTTTGAACAAAAATTCTAGAATTTGCATGTGTGTATAAATGTTGTTCTCTTCCAATTAGTTACCTTGTAATAATAATTATGATTAATGTCTATGGAGCATTTATATGGTCTGAAAAGTGCTCTAAGTGTGTGTGTATATTTTCATTTAATCTTAAACAAAATCCTGTTAGATAAATGTTATTATTATCCCATTACACAGTGTTTCAGTTAACCTTTGCTCTTTGGGAAACCACTCCAAAACTTAATGACTTAAAATAACAATTTATTATTTGTAATGGCTGTGTCTTGTCAATGTGGTTGCTGCTTCTGCTGGTGTCACCTGGGATCATTCATGTGGTGGTGTCATTTGATGGCTCAACTGAGGCTGGAGGGTCCAGGATGGCATCACTCACGTGTCTGCTATTGGCTGCCAGCGAGGGTAACACCTGTCTTCTCCACGTGGCCTCCCTGCCTCCCATAGGCGAGATGGGGCATCTTCATAGCACGGGAGTCTGATGTCGATAGGGTAGAAAACAAAAGCTGCAAAGCCTCTTGAATGCCTAGGCCTGGATTGTCACATCCACTACGTTCTCGTGGTCTGACCAGTTCATGAGGGCAGCCCAGAGTCAACATGAGGGGGCCTATGCAAGGGCACTCGTTCAGGGGGGTGTGTTTCATCCCAGGCCATTTGGTAACAATCTACCATATACTGTATACTGATACCTAAACTGAGACATAGCTTGAATAACTTACCTTAGATCATACTGTTTTTAATTAGTAAACTCAGGTTTAAAATCCACATAGGCCTCTCACTGTTATTTGAGGCCAAGGGTCGCTATTCCGGTAATGTTACTATTTATCCAGTGTCACTTCCTTGAAGGAGAACATTTATTTAGGTGTAGAAGTTCTTGCATCTTTGTTTTTAAAATCACCTTATGATTATTCTTGGAATGTTCATTTATTTAAAAAGCTACTTATGAAGAATTTTAAACTACTATGATATAACATAAATACCTAATGTTCTGCACTTTGGTTTAAATGCCAAAAAAAAGATAGAAAAATATGGATTCACATTTAGATGTTTATTTTTGCCTTTATAGACAGGAAAGGTGACTTAAATGATGCAGAATCTATTGCATCTATTCATTCCATCTAGAACAAAGTAAGGAGGGGGAAAGGATGTTTTCAATTCATAAGAAAAATCAATCTGTAACTGTAGATAATTCTGAGAAATGCATTGTAACAATGTTCTTAGCTAGTGTTTAATGGGGTTAAATGTGCATTTTGAGACTTGAATGCATTACTGGACATGATTTCTCCAAGCAAACAAAGATTTCATATGCTAGAAAATTAAGTTTTAGACTAGCATGTCTGATCAGACAGATGCAATATCATCTCTTAACATGCTAGGAAAAGTATTGGGACACTTAATGCAAACCCAAAGGACTGTTCCTTGATAAGGTTGACTGAGTGCTCTATTTTGAGATACAAATCAACCTACAAAATTTAGTTTAAAATACGTTATTAACTGTTCCAAAGTTGACCTAATTTTCTTTATCAAGTGGTAAAAAAAACTAGTTTCAGTTTGATTGGTCATCAATTACTTATAAATTCTTTCCTTTCTCCAAATGGTATTGCATATTTTTTTTGTGTGATTCTTATTTAGATTTGTATACAAGGGAGCAAACCAAAGAAACAGTTACATTAGAATGGGTTTCACAGGAACCAAAGAGAGTAGAAAACTTCTGGGGCTATGTGGAGTTTTCAAAATTTGTGAGATGTTAAAGTTTACAATTTGAGGCCAGGACAAAAGACTGTACTTATTCACTTCTTAGAGATGAGAATTCTTCTGTTTTTAGAATCAAATAAAGGAAAACTCAGGGGCTATGTGTTCCCATTCCAGCGTTATCACCTGACAACTTAGAATTTGTCAAATAACTTTATCCTGGTTTCTATCCTATGTAATGGGTATAATTACATGAGCTTGCCTGAGGGACAGAACAGGATATTTCTGTTCTTCTGTAAATTTAAAGTAGCCATGGGAGGCTGGGTGCGGTGGCTCACGCCTGTAATCCTAGCACTCTGGGATGCCAAGGCGGGAGGATGACTCAAGGTCAGGAGTTTGAAAACAGCCTGAGCAAGAGCGAGACCCCGTCTCTACTAAAAATAGAAAGAAATTAATTAGCCAACTAAAAATATATAGAAAAAATTAGCAGGGCATGGTGGCGCATGCCTGTAGTCCCAGCTACTCGGGAGGCTGAGGCAGAAGGATTGCTTAAGCCCAGGAGTTTGAGGTTGCTGTGAGCTAGGCTGATGTCACGGCACTCACTCTAGCCTGGGCAAGGGAGTGAGACTCTGTCTCAAATAAATAAATAAATAAATAAATAAATAAATAAATAAATAAAGAAAAAATAAAAAAAGGTGGGGAACAACAACGGGGGAGGCAGCAGGGGAGTAGAGATGGAGCTTTGAATAACAGTGGAATCATAGTGAAGTCCATGGCCAAAGAAGAAGAGATGAATATTTAAGTCGTTAAACCTAATCACACGAGCCTTCTGCACTTCAGCACACAAGACCACATAGAGCAGTAGGAGAAATAGCAAACCACAACCCTACCATCCTGTTTCTCATACCATAGATTCAGGTCATGTGTATCATTAAGAATCCTTTTGGAAACCAAAAAAATTGATTGATAGATATGAAACCATCTACTCTGAAGAGTTATTTTTTTTTTTTAAGCGGGAGCTTTGTGAGGATGATGAAGAGTTATTTTTTAAATCAAAGTAATCTGTTCTTTCCTTCATAGTACTTTTTTAAAAAAACAGAAACAAAATAACCCATCCTCTATAAAGCTCTTTATGTATGATATTTGGTCACCTGAAATTTCATACCAATCCAAGATGATTAAAAATCAACAGTGTTGTGTTTTTTACTGTTAGAAAACCTAGTTTTCTAAAGAGCTCTCACACCCCCCCTCCTGGTTTAGGTCCAGAGGCATCTCAATGTTCTGAATGGCTCTACGATGGAACAATGGAATTTCTTGCACTGACACGCTCTTTACTTCCCAGCCTTTACCTGTTTTGGATAGAGTTGGCAGCAACATGCATGGCGACAGCAGTTTCTTGAGTTTTCCGGTTCATGCCCCCTGGTGGGGGACACATCCCTGACCCAACCTGAGGTGGCATATTGGCCATGTTAGGGCCATAAGGCCTGTTGCCCATGGAGGCGTGACTCATTCTCCCTGGAGGAAGTGTGCCATAAGGTGGGATGCCAGGCTGTCCATGCATCTGACCTCCAGCACCCATGGGATTCATGCTTCCAGCCATGCCTGCACTGGGGTAGTTGGCGTTGGGCAAGGCATTATAGTTTGGCTGCCTGGGGTAGCCTCCTGAGAGGGGAGAGAGAGAAGACACACACTTGGTTAGTGACTCACTAGCAACTCACTAGTATTCCTCAACTCTCTAACTCCAAATGATAGGAATCTTTCAATATTTTGGTCAGGAAAGAGATCAACTGCATGGTAGCCTTTACCTCCATGGGGAAAAAAGGGAAAGAGGAGGCTAGGATCATGTAAAGGCAGCTTAAGTGTCCCCTCAACCTTAAAGGCAGCACAGAGCAAGGCTGGCTTTGCTACTATCCAGGCCCTTCAATTCCTAGAATTATTTCTTTTCTACACATTCTTTCCTTTCTTGCTTTCTATCCCATACTCTGTGTAAGACATTCAGTTTTAGATCTGCCTAGAGCTAATTTTGAGCAAAGAGCTATTAGGACTTATTCACTAAAAAAATAACTGTAATAACCAATGGCTATCAGCTATCATATATTAAGTGTCTGTGCTCAGTGCTGGGCTAAACAATGTATCTCCACTTTTTTTTTTTTTTAGAGACAGGGTCTCTGTTGCCCAAGCTGGAGTGCCATGGCACAATCATAGCTCACTACAACCTCCAATTCCCAGACTCAAGTGATACACCTGCCTCAGCCTCTCCAGTAGCTGAGACCACAAAAATTTCTTTTGTAGAGACAGGGTCTTCTATATTGCCCAGGCTGGTCTTGAACTCCTAGCCTCAAGTCACCCTCCCGCCTTGCCTCTCAAAGTGCTGGAATTACAGGTGGGATCCACCATGTCTGGCCTATAATTCCACTTTTATAGATGAAACAGAGGCTCAGGAAAATTCAAAGACTTTCCTGAGTAACAAAACACAGAGTAAGTGGAGACAAGATGGAATCCTGCCCTGCCCTACTTCAGGACCCAGGCTGGGTGGATTTAAGGCAAAAGATAGTTCTATTCTTATAATCCAGATGGCAGCATATCAGACAAGGAACTGTTCTCTCCTCTAAACTCTTTCTACTCCTAACTGGGTAGAGTATACTCACCTTGTGGGCCATACTGACCACCCTGGGGACCATAGCTCCCCATGGAGTTCTGCTGGTAGGAGCCCATGCCTGTGTGCATCTGTCCTCCGGAAGGCTGACGCGGAGATAAGGCTGAGCCAGGCTGGGGGGAACTGTACTGGGGCATCTGGGGGTTCCTCTGCATATAACCTGTTTGTGGATGGTATTCACACAGTTATTAGCTAGGTACAATGGGTACAAATGCTCTCCCCCTTATTCTGGGACTTTATCATATACATTTTCTTTAGCAGATACTTGCATGGAGTCTCTATCTGGTTTGCTATATAGTCATATGCCCTTTTAGGCACCTCCAAAGTGAAATAAGCCATTAAACAGGGCATGGCAATTATTGAGGTTTAGAAAGACAAGGAATGATGACAAAGATCAAAATGGTGAATGACTTAATGGGTGAAGACTCAATGCTGAGTCTTTAGCAATTGCTGACCAAATGAGGTATAATGTACGAGGAAATCTATCAAAACACAAACAAGCACTGAGAAATGAAGAATGACTGTTGGGGAACACAATTTTGGAGACACCAACATGGCCAACCCCACTCTAATTTCATAATTCCATTACAAAGAAATGATAGATATTTAAGATGATAGATATGCTAATTACCCTGATATGATCACTGTACATGTATTGACACATCACTATGTACCCCATAAATACACACAATTATTATGTCAACTTTAAAAACACATAAAAATAATGATACTGGGATTGTCCTAAGCTTCACGGTCATACAGTTCTCCAAAAGCTATTGTATAGGTTACTCAAGTGTCTACCTTAGCCCCCTGGCCCTCCCAAAAGCCTAGGCCCTCACCTCGATCTTGGGCAATGCTTGATTGGTTCATGGAAGGATGCATGATGCTGTCCGACTGGCCACTGGGTGGCCGAGGTGGCATCTGGTTGCCTGCTCCAGACAAAGAAAGATAGAAGCAAATCATGTCTAAGCCTGGGAATTCTAGCTAGGAGGACAAGTCAGAGCTGGAAATGGCTCATGGAGAGGCCAAGCACCTCTCAGTATCTCATACACAGAGATCCAGCCACAAAGTTGCCATCTCCCTTCTTCAAATGGTAAGGGGAAACCATGCAGACATGAGCCAGAGATGCTCTCTTTGCCAACAGAAAACTGGGGCTCCTTAATGTCACTGAGACCAGTCACCTTTCCCTCTCCCCAAAGTCCAGCACTTAAGGATACCTGGCACTGCGGCAGGCGAGAGTGGTCCTGAGCGAGATTGAGCAACACTGGCGGGAGAGCCAACAGGGGATGGGGAGGGGCCTCGGATGCCAGGCAGGTGAGGGGAGGTATGAGGAGAGAATGGAGACTGAGCTGGATTACTCTGCTCTCCTTGGCTGCTGGAAATCCCTGATGTGCTCACTCCAGGGCTCAGAGCTCCTTCTGTCCCCATGGGGAGATCATCTATTGAACCAGACAGATCCTAGAACATACATACAAGGACATGGATTAATATATTAGGCAGAAAGATTCTTCTTTCAGTAATCCTACTACTTGTTTAGCATTTTCCTTAACCAAGAGAAAACATAGCACACGCGTTATTTAGTCATGATACTATAGCTTATACATGGCAAACTCTGTTAAGGAGTAGGTGGAAAATATCTTAGACTTGATTGGCCATATAGTCTTTGTCAAAACCACTTAACTTTGCCACTGTGGGACAACAGTAATCAAAGACAACATGTAAACAAATGGATTTGGCTGTGTTTCAGTAAAACTTTATAAAAACCCACCTATGGATGGATTTGGGTTTGCTGGCCCTTATTCTATGCCCTCAGAAGCAGATTTAAACACTTTTGATTTTTTTCCCAGTCCTAAGTTCTACAGTCATAAGAAAGTAGCTATTTCAGTGAGCCTTTAGTTTTTTTCCAACAAGGAAACTTTACAAAATGCTGCCAGGATGGCACCTGGAGCTATGAGAGAATGTTAACAAATTTGGGCGACATTTTCAGATCCCTCTCTCTCCTTCCATTATATATTATAATGATTATTACAGATTATTATTATAGATTATCATAACTTCCATTTACCAAGGACTTACTCTAAGTCACCATGCTTTGCAACATAAGGGGTAGGAGGTAACAAAGGGATACATTGCATGAGAAAGAATTTCTTAACTGCCAAGAAGGTCTGGGACTATATTCCTAACATCTGGTCTACAACAGGGATTAAAAAAATGTCTGCCAACTGAACAAATTCAGTTCTTTTCCCAGGTTTAAGTTTTTCAATGAGAACTTGGTTGTAGGCTTTACTTGTCTGAAATGAATCAGTAGAGAGTTCACTCTAGGTCAGGCTTAGTGGCTCACACCTATAATCCTAGCACTCTGGGAGGCCAAGGCCAGAGGATCTCTTGATGCCAGGAGTTCAAGACCAGCCTGACCAAGAGCAAGACCCATTTGTTACCAAAAAAAAAGAAGAAAAAGAAAAAATTAGCCAGGTGTAGTGGCAAGACCCTGCTCTACTAAAAATAGAAAAATTAGCCAGATGTGATGGTGTGCACCTGTAGTCCCAGCTCCTTGGGAGGCTGAGGCAGGAGAATCACTTGAGCCTAGGAGTTTGAGATTACAGTGAGCTATGACGATGGCACTGCACTCTAAGCTGGGAGACAAAGCGAGACTCTGTCTCAAAAAAAAAAAAAAAAAAAGTTTACTCTAGGTCAATAAACTCCACTATCAGCAACTAGGAACTCAATTTGAAAAATATTCACCCCGAGAAATGCACCCCCAACCCACTTGCCCCATGTTCATTCTCTAGCAATACCACTCCACGGTAGGAACTAACTGCTGAAGAAAGGATGAAAATCCTAGTACTTAAAGTTAAGAAAAGAGTTCTGGCTGCTACAGTGGCTCACTATAAGCCTAGCACTTTGGGAGGCCAGGAGTTTGAGACCAGCCTGAGGAATACAGCAGAGACCCCTGTGTCTACAAAAAAATACAAAATTTAGCCAGGCATGGTGGTGCACACTCATGTTCCAGCTACTCGGGAGGCCGAGGCAGGAGGATTGCTTGAGCCCAGGAGTTTGAGGCTGTAGCGAGCTGCTGTGCTGATGCCGCTGCACTCTAGCCCAAGTAACAGAGTGAGACTCTGTTTCCAAAAAAAAAAAAAAAGAGAGAGAGAGAGAGAGAGAGTTCTCTTAAAGAAACACATCTAAAGAAGAAGGAGATCCAGGCTGGCCTGATTTGAGCCTTTTCCTACTCACACAAACAAGCTCACCTTGGAAAGATCAGTTCAAAGTGACTCTGACCCTGGAATCTCACAATCACATTGTAGGTTAGAGGGCACCTCTTAGCATCTCCCTCAAGTATCCAGGCTGGCTGGACCTTCCACAAACCATTTGGCAACTTCTCTAGGCTGGGAGCATTTCTGCTGAGTTCCATGGAAGCAAAGTTTGCTCTGAAGGCAAGGCAGGTCAGTAGGTGTGCATTGGTTTCTGTGTCCAGCTCTCCATGTTAGCTGAGAAGTCAGAAAATCCTAACTTTCTTGTTGATAAGTAGACCTGCTGTACCATTGCATACTTTGAAAACGCAATTAGAATTAGTTCCAGTGCAGTAGAGAACTCAAGAGGGCAACCTCTACGTAACAGCAAAAGACATCTTCTCAAAGGACTAAAGTTCCTGGAGCTATTAAGAGCCCCAGGTTCATCCCAAGAGACGGAGTCCATCCCTGTTTTGAGGGCTAAGTTATACCAGGGACACCTGGCCTCTGAGCCAAGGAGAACAAACTGAAAGAGGTAGCAAGATGACAAGAGGAGATAACTGTGTAGGCTGTGTAGGAAAGGCCTACCTGTTAGACCCTACAGTCTATAACATAACCCATAGCCCGATGCTCTGTTGTAGGGACCAGGAGGTTTCCTCATGCCCTCTCACCCACAGTCTCCACTCCTTACCAAGCTGCTGGCTTCTGGTAATAAGAGCTATTTGCTTATAGAAAAAAGAAATCTGTGTATTTCAGAATAGAATAGGAATTAAGGGGCCATCCATAAGACAAGAATTTAGCTTTGTTGAAATGGCTTTGAAAAATTCAGTGTTTTGCTTTGAAATGTTTTTGTCTTTAATTATACAAATAAAACACAACACACTCTCATGGTAAAAACATTTCAGTTATCACAGGTAAAGCCAAAGTCCCCGTTGGCTGTCCTGTTGTCCTCAACAGAGGAACCCCTGTTCAATTTGGTGTATATCCTCAGAGACCTACTGAAGAACTGAGGGGAGAAAACCAAACACAAATAAATAGAATACCAAAACCCACCAACCACTGCTATCAGATCAGGGCTGGGACTAATGAGGTTCCTTCGGCCACACTTCCGTTAAAAAAACAGGCTCACCATAGATTTCTAAGTGAATGTCCCTGGTCCAGCTGAGGGATCCTAGGGGCCTAAAGAAAATCCTTGCAGCCCTTGGGGCAGGGGTCTAAGGATTCTGGAGGCACCTGTAGCTAGCAAAGAGGTAGCTTCTACTTCATTAGAGTGACAGAGGCACAGTTTCGGTAAAGCGTCCTAGGCTCCTTGGAGAAAAAGTGCTAAATAAACCACTGTCAATAGCAGCCCCCCATGGGTTGGGATTCTTAGGCACAGAGTAATACTGGGGAAGGAAGCAGCATTAATCTTCTTATCTCTCTGATTTGGTTGGTTTGAGGCCAATCTCTCAAACTGTCACTTTCATTAGATGGCAACTGGTCAGCATTGGGGTATTTGGTTTAAAATCCTTTTAAGAACCAGAATGTTAGCATACAAAGGGACAAATCATCTACTATTTTTTAAAATTTTTTTATCATCTACTATTAATATCATCTATTAACAAATAGCTACCATTTGAGTATCTACTATATGCCAGGCATTTTGTAGAGTTACTTAATTTTCTGTAATTCTTGGTTATAGATACTACTAACACTACCATTTTGACACTACCAACTGGCAGGCCCACTCAGTGCCCTGCCAGTTCCAAGCTGATGCCCAAAGAGATTGGGATGCTGAAGTCATCTAGCAAGTAAGTGGTGGAAACTAGATTTTTTTTTTTTTTTTGAGACAGAGTCTCACTCTGTTGACCAGGCTAGAGTGCTGTGGCGTCAGCCTAGCTCACAGCAACCTCAAACTGCTGGGCTCAAGCGATCCTCCTGCCTCAGCTTCCCAAGTAGCTGGACTACAGGCGTGTGCCACCATGCCCGGCTAATTTTTTCTATATATATTTTTAGTTGGCCAATTAATTTCTTTCTATTTTTGGTAGTGACAGGGTCTCGCTCTTGCTCAGGCTGGTCTTGAACTCCTGAGCTCAAATGATCCGGCTGCCTCGGCCTCCCAGAGTGCTAGGATTACAGGCATGAGCCACCACGCCCAGCCGGACACTAGATCTTGAACCTCAGCCTGCTGAACCCCAAAGCCTATGCTCATACTCTCTCTACTATGCTATGATACTACACGAATGGAGGAAAAAGCACCATACCTTTGAGTCAGGAGACTAAGGCCCAGCTTTGGGTACTTAGCAGTTGTAACCTTGGGCAAGCTGGCAACAGCGGGGCTTCAGTCTTCTCACTTATACAATGAAAGAGCTGGACAAATCTGAGTTTGTTGATACCCCTAGGGCACATGCATGAAACCCCCTAACACCATATGGTCAGAGCCAAATGACCAGCTGCAATACTCTAGAGTGAGAGATTAACAATATACAAGCAGTGTAAGATCTAAGACAAACAAACCAGTAACTAATCACAGTAAATTTGGGGGCTTGCAGGGCAATGAGAGGGAGTGGTAAGGGCAGAAGTCTCCAAAAGACGTCTCCCCCGTCTATCTACATAAACAGATATTCTTCTGAACTCCATGTCCTTTTATGACATAGGACACACCTCTGCTTTCTACCCTACAAAAAGCCAGTTTTTCAGGTCCTTTGTTCCACAAAAAGGCAGATATCTGATTGTTGAGTCAAATCTCAATGTGGGCCGGGCGCAGTGGCTCACGCCTGTAATCCTAGCACTCTGGGAGGCCGAGGCGGGAGCATCGTTTGAGCTAAGGAGTTCGAGACCAGCCTGAGCAAGAGTGAGACCCCGTCTCTACCAAAAATAGAAAGAAATTAATTGGCCAACTAAAATATATCGAAAAAATTAGCCAGGCATGGTGGCGCATGCCTGTAGTCCCAGCTACTCAGGAGGCTGAGGCAGGAGGATCGCTTGAGCCCAGGAGTCTGAGGTTGCTGTGAGCTAGGCTGACGTCACGGGCACAGAGTGAGACACTGTCTCAAAAAAAAAAGAAAAGACAACAAAAGAAAAAAACAGATCTCAATGTGCCTAACAAGTTCAGTTGTCTTTTTTTTTTTTTCGAGACAGAGTCTCACTCTGTTGCCTGGGCTAGAGTGCCGTGGCGATCTAGATCCTCCTGACTCAGCCTCCCGAGTAGCTGGGACTACAGGCATGTGCCACCATGCCCGGCTAATTTTTTTCTTTATATATATATATTTTTTAGCTGGCCAATTAATTTCTATATTTAGTAGAGACAGTGTCTCGCTCTTGCTCAGGCTGGTTTCGAACTCCTGACCTTGAGCAATCCACCCGCCTCGGCCTCCCAGAGTGCTAGGATTACAGGCGTGAGCCACTGCGCCCGACATAAGTTCAGTTTTCTGTAACACACTCATCATAAAGAAAAACTTCAATCAATTCAAGCCCCTATTCTCCCTGGTGCAGGTCGCCTTTGGCATTTCAGGACGTCGAGGTTTTCAGTTCTCCCAAAAGGGCCCACCTAACAGGCATCCTTCTATGAGGACTACTGAATGAGTTGTAGCAATGTCCCTTTAGTGGAAAGATTTCTTTTCCCAGGTTTACTCTCCTCCAAGTATAATCCTGCTGAGAGATGGGAGGTGAGGATCAGCCCACTCAGTGCCCTGCCAGTTCCAAGGAAGCAGCGGGGCCAGGAGAATTTCCTCACGTGTTTCCAACGTGTTTCATGCATTTTACTGCTCATCTACCATGCAGATCAAAAGCGCTGGAGCAGGTCCAACTATTTCACACAGAATCTCACACTCCAAGCTGGCTACAGCCCCGAAAGCCTTCATTTCTTCACTTGAAATACTGCCCAATGTTATTTTGGGATGTGACCTGATAGAGGAAGCCCACAGGGACTCCATGACGATAACTGTTCCAGCTGTGATTGGTTGCCCAGCCCCCGTGAGTGCCAGCATGAGTTTGTCAGGCTCTGCTGACAAACAGAACTCAGCAGCTAACACCTTTTCTTCACACCATAACAAAACCATGCCTGAAATCACATAGTCCATACCTCACTGGGGGTGGGGGGTAGGGGAGCGCTGGTGCTCTCACAAGAGGAACTGCAAGTTCTAACATGAATTGGCTGCCTGATGAAGTACATTTTCAAGCAGGAAAGTAGCAGATCAGGGTTAGGAGGGAGATTTAAATGATCTCCCAACAGAGCCGCATGAGGATGACATCAGTTCATTTTCAGAACAGACTAAATAATGGCAATAGGCAAGTGTAAAGAACAGGCTCATAGCAATGCTCAGATTCAGGGCTTTCCCATAAATTTGGCTGAATCCTTGAGACACCCCAGATGGAGTTCTTGAATCCATTTAGTTGTAAAAAGCTTTTGCTGAGTTGTGCTGATTACTGGCAGGTAAACCACCCATCAAGAGAACCAGGTAAATCTTAAACACATGCTTGTAGTTAAGTGTGTGTATGTGTGTGTTGGGGATGGCGGGGGAGGTGTTGTAAAGCAGCCATCTCTACTTAAATGACAATCCTTGAACAACAAAAAAAGTCCCAAATGACCAAATCTACACTAGCAATTTGCCAGGTTCCCCTCCCCCTCCCCCTCAGGCTGCTCCCATGCTGGAGAATGGGAGGAAATCCTGAAGAACACAGAGGAGACTGGGAAACATTTCTTGAAGAAAAGAAAAGGTAGGAAAGGAGGCAACAGCTTTAACAAATTCCAAGGAAAAAGGACTAAGACAAAACTAATTACTTAAAGCAAATACATTTTTGGGAAATCTGGTTTTTCATGAGACCTTCCTTAAGCAACACAATTTGTCAAGCATGGCAGGAGAGAAGGTATCTCTATCAAACATTTTTTAAAAAATTTTCAGTACAACAGTTTCAGTTGTAGGCTCTTTTTTCTCTTTAGTCTTTGCTATAACTGTAAGGAAGAGCAATCTGACCCACCCCAGACTGTTAGGGAATCCAGGGTTACAGAATTCCTGAACTGTTGTCCAAGGAGTGGTCTCAGTCCAACAGATTAACTACCATCTATGCCTAGAGAGCAGGCTAGCTGGTGTTGGCTGAAATGCCAAGAACAAATCAACACACAGGACGGGCTGCCTGCCCCTTACTCCTGGTGGTACTTCCAGGGCAAGGCTTAAGTATGTTGGAAGGAAGGGGAAGAAAAGATGTAGAGCTTGGCACCATCCTTTTAGTTTAGGAACAAGCACCATTTCCTGCTTGGACTACCCTCACTGTTTAAAACAGCAGAAACTGTTCCAGGAAAGGCTCAGAAAAATCTATTTCCTATACCCACCCCCCCACCAAGTTTCCAAAAACTTGGTTTGTATCCTAGAAACCACTGCCTAGGAAGAGACCCCCCACCAAACTCCCTCTTCTCTCTTTCTACAATAGGCTATTGTTCTGGGGATAATGGTTCATTCTTTCATTCTTCCTGATACCTTCTGGCTGCCTGGTGGGTAATGCACAGCAGAGAAGAGTTGTCTTCAGAATGCTTTTCAGGGGCCCTCCTTCAAGAGGAAATCATACATACACACACACATTTTTTCATAAAGAAAGCTCTGGGAGACCAGATCTCCAAATTCAATGAAGGTTGGAAAAAAGTTAATAAAGCAACTCCCTTTATTATCCACCCCATGCTTTTTTTGACATAGATCTCACTCTGTTGCCTGGGCTGGAATGCAGTGGCCATAATCATGGCTCACAGCCACCTCAAACTTACGGGCTCCAGCAATCTTCCTGCCTCTGCCTCAGCCTTCCCAGTAGCTGGGACTACAGGTACACACCATCACACATCTCTATTTTTTGTAGAGATGGGGTCTTACTGTATCACTCAGGCTATACTCAAACCCTTGGCCTCAAGCAACCTTCCCACATTGGCCTTCCAAAGTGCTAGGATTACAGGAGTGAGCCACTGTGCCTGGCCTATATCTCCCTTTTGAAAGGAAGCAGAATTGACATAAATATGTGACTGCTATGTGTCCAACCCTAAGGCTGACTCACATTTAGTTTTCATGACCATCTGATGTAGTTATCACCCCACTTTAACACAGAAGCGGGCTCTAAAGTTAAATGACTTGCCCAAGGACAGAGAGCTATTAAACAGAAGAACTTGGGGCTCAAATCCATATTACTCTGAACTCTTTCCATAAGGTAGAAGCTTGACACTATAAAAGGCTGAGATCCATGCTATAATTGAGGCAAGGCAACAACCTGTCTCCATACATGCTGGATGATTAACTACTTGACTCTGGACAGCTACCCTCACAAGTCTTCACTTAGCTCCTTTATAAAAGAAAAAACTGATACTAAATAATCCAACTGTACAAGTCTACAATGCTACCGGCTCTCCTCTTTCCTAACTACTCTTCCTATAACTTTCATAGTTTATTCCAAATCAGCCCATTCACCTATAACCTTCTTAACTTAAACTTTTTCTATGCTAAATTAAAGGGTATAGTACTTTTTCTCACTCCTGGGTTTTCAGAAGGGTACTTAATATATGAGGGGGTAGAGGGTGTGGGGAGGGTGACTTTGAATCCAGGGAAACAAAAAGGAAGTTGAGTTCCATGAAGGCAAGAGGCTGGGCTCTGCTGGGTATTCAAACTGAATGTGTTCTAATCTTATTACCAAGCACAAAGTGTGGCTCAGAGAGAGAAATCAAGATATTTCTGGCCTCTAGATGGCCACATCCTAGACCATTTCAAACCCTCAGTTTTCTCCTCACCCAGCCCTGTAGCCACTTTTCCAAACTGCAGGACAACTGGGTCTTGTTTGGGGTCCCATTCCCTAAGCTACAAGATGGAAGGCTCTTTTCTGGAGGGAAAAGCCAAGCAAGCTCCACAACAGGACAACAGAGCTTTCCTTTAACACACATCAGGTTGGTTGATTTTTCCAGCCGCCAGAAAGTAGAATTGGGTGGAAGGACAAATTGCTTGAAGGTGCACTACAGGTGCAACAATAGACTGATCTTGTTTTTAGTCTTTAGAACTTCAAAGCTGAGAAATGCTTTGTGGGGGCAGTGGAGGAATCAGAAGCCTCTACCATCCTAGCAGAGATCTGCTAGCCATTCTATTAAACTATCTACTTTAAATCAAGGCCACAGGACAATTTTCCTAGCCTCCTACCCCGCCCCTCCCCATAGGCAGCACCCAGAGTTCCTCTGAAGCTCCTTTAGATTCAGTGTTATAGGACTGATGGCACTGTGCCGTATCTGCCTTTTTTTCTCCACTAGTGTGTAGGACCAAGGCTAGATCAGGCTTTTAGTGACCAGAAAAATATCAGGCACACAAAAGATAAAACACTTGATAGGCCGGGCATGGTGGCTCACGCCTGTAATCCTAGCACTCTGGGAGGCGGAGGCAGGAGGATCGTTTGAGCTTAGGAGTTCAAGACCAGCCTGAGCGAGACCCCATCTCTACTTAAAAATAGAAAAATTAGCCGGACACAGTGGCACATGCCTGTAGTCCCAGCTATTTGGGAGGCTGAGACAGAAGGATTGCTTGAGTCCAGGAGTTTGAGGTTGCTGTGAGCTAGGCTGACCGCACGGCACTCTAACCTAAGCAACAGAGTGAGACTTTGTCTAAAAAAAAAAAAAAAGAAAAAAAAGACGACACTTGATAAATGTTGCTCAATGAATTATCTACTCAAAATCATCCTCTTTAGGCCGGGCGCAGTGGCTCACGCCTGTAATCCTAGCACTCTGGGAGGCCGAGGCGGGCAGATCGCTCAAGGTCAGGATTTCAAAACCAGCCTGAGCAAGAGTGAGACCTCGTCTCTACTATAAATAGAAAGAAATTAATTGGCCAACTAAAGATATATAGAAAAAATTAGCCGGGCATGGTGGCGCATGCCTGTAGTCCCAGCTACTTGGGAGGCTGAGACAGAAGGATTGCTTGAGTCCAGGAGTTTGAGGTTGCTGTGAGCTAGGCTGACACCACGGCACTCACTCTAGCCTGGGCAACAGAGTGAGACTCTGTCTCAAAAAAAAAAAAAAAAATCATCCTCTTTAGATCCAAGGTTTATTAGTCTTCTCTCTTTCCCTTAATTCCCAATTCTTCCACCCTAACCTAGAACCTGAATTCTAGATCTACACAATGAGGGAGGGACTCTTGGGTGCTGCCATCAAGGGCACCAACTCTCCTGTCTAAAACTGAGAAGTACAATCCCAAACGGGCCTTGGAAACAGGTAAGAGCTGTAGCTAGAACTGCAGCACTGCAGGGAAAGAATGTCTGGAAAGGAGGCTATCAGGAGGCAGGGCTTTATGTCACTGGAGAAATTTCAATCTAATTGCAGAAATATAAGAACGTGCTGTTCTAACCCACCTCAGCAAAATCTCTTGAGGTTGGTCTGACCGTTTGGGTAGAGGCTGAGGGCACTGCTGAGGTAAAAAAGGGGGAGAAGAAAGACCGCTGGGCTGCTTGCATGCCTGTGGTGGGAGCCCCTGCAAACAGCAGCTGGGCCACTGCAGCAGCCATTGATTTTCCAGAGGTCGATATTCTACTCCCACAGATCTGCTCAGCCAGAGGTTTAATCACATTGAGTGCTTCTGCTCAACATCTCCCCTACATGTGCCCCCTCAAACCAATAAAACAAACAACAAACACAATTGAGAATTGGCAAAGGATAGATGAGATGGTGGTCCTTACAGCTGTCCCCCACCCCCAAGAAATTCTAGGAACCAGCTCAGAAGGAGTAAATAGAAGAGAGAGGGAGCCAAAGCTACATGGGGCAGTCCATTAAGAAGCTCCAGGGGCTGGGCGTGGTGGCTCATGCCTGTAATCCTAGCACTCTGGGAGGCCGAGGCGGGCGGATTGCTCAAGGTCAGGAGTTTGAAACCAGCCTGAGCAAGAGCAAGACCCCGTCTCTACTAATAATAGAAAGAAATTAATTGGCCAACCAAATGTATATAGAAAAAATTAGCCGGGCATGGTGGCACATGCCTGTGGTCCCAGCTACTTGGGAGACTGAGGCAGAAGGATTGCTTGAGCCCAGGAGTTCTGAGGTTGCTGTAAGCTAAACTGACACCACAGCGAAGAAGCTCCAGGGGTGGGCGAGGTGGCTCGCCTGTAATCCCAGCTACTCAAGAGGCTGAGATGGGAAGATCACTTGAGGCCAGGAGTTCAGGATCAGCCTGGGCAACATAATGAGACCCCATCGCTAAGGGTGGGGAAGGGAGGGTGGGAAAGCTTCAGGGATAGACCCATGGGCTCCAGAGAACCTTTCAATTCACTGTCTAACACCCCCATATACTAAAATTGGAAGATTTTACATAAACCCAGGCTTCAGGGCAATCACTCTGTGATTCTCCCCATGCACACATTAAATGTATTTGTATGCCTTCTCTCCAATTAAAAAAAAAAATCCAATTTCTAAAAACAAAACAAACCAAAAAAATTAGAAGATAATATAATACCATGTCACCTGCCTGACCAGCCCCCATGCACACACACTCTGCCCCCAAAAGGCTTCTCCTCGTCTTACCCATTTAGTAACCACCTCTTGGCCAAAAATGTACAGAGTGTTTTGAGGGTCACTAGTTAACAGACTCAAATCTGAAAAAAATGAAACTGGGTCAGAGCTGGGCCTGAGTTAGAGCAGCCAAAAGCAGTGCATATTTATGGAATAGGGCTGTTCTAATCCCAGCAGGAAACAAGAGCACTGTAAAGCTAGAGAAGGCAAAGAAGTTAGGAACCCCCTACTTTCTCAAAGTCAAGCATTCCCTGTTAGGAAGGCCAACCTCACAGAGCTTGTTGTGTGATGACCATCAGCTGTAATCCTAGAACTTGAGCAAAGAGGGGAGGAGAAGGGGTGGGGGAGAGTGAAAGGAAAGAAACACAGCAAAGCAAGCAGAGTTCTCGGTATGAGAAGTCTAACAGGGAGCGGTGTTGCCTTAGGCTTCCATATCATCAGTTTCTCCTCTAGATAGCAAGCTTGGCTACCCCTCAGAATGAGAGCAGCCAAAAAGCAAGCAAGGATGACTGAGGAAGGTAAAGCTAGGACTGTGCTGAACATGGCTTAGAACTAGGGGGCTGGATGGCCTCCTTGGTTCAAGAGTTAAAGCTCTAAATTTATATTCGTCAGTGGTCTTCCCTACCATAGCCTACTGGTCTAGATCAAATCCAAATGTTTGCAGGGAAAGGGTGGAACAAACAGATCTGAGGGTGAGGAATGGATAGTATCTTAAACCAGAAAAGACAGCCAACAACCCAAAGGAATTTAAAACCAAAAGAACAACTCTGAACACAAGAGAGCATACTCAAGTCCTAGAAGTAGAAGCTGAGGAGGGATAAAAACCTAAATATTTTTAATAACAGTTCCTCTGAACACGGATCCCTTCTATATGAAACTTGGTTTCTCTCCTACCTTCCCCAAAATGTCAGGAAATTACCTTTACTCATTTCAGTAAACAGCATTCACTATTCCTCCCACATCAAAGCCAGCCTTAAAGAATAGGTTCCCTGACTATCAAGATTGAGCATTCAACCCCTAGTTCCCACCTTCAACAAGGCACAGCTTCTCAGCTTCCTTGGGAAAGGTAAAATGAGAGGGAAGCTTACAGCTTAAAGGCGAGCTCTGCCTCATGGCAACCAGAACTGATATCACAATGCCAGCCAATTCTATGCTGATAGCAGGTGGGAAGATGAATCAAGTTCAGGCCATGGAAGTAGATGGATCAAGAGACCAAGCACTCACTGGTCCCTAAAGGGGCAGCACTAGAATACATACCAGTTTCACCACAGCTTTCAAGTAGAACACCAAATGTCTTAGAAACATGAAAAAAAGACAACAGAGCTAGTTCTACACTTGATTTATGACAGATGGTAACAGACCTCTAGAACTACAGGTCCCTCCCTCTGGGCTAGGTCTGAAGGCAAAGATTCTCGCGTTGGCTTAAGGGGCCCTAGTGGTTTCTGCAAAGAACATTTTCTAGATGGACTTGTTTCATTTCTTGCTCAAGTCCCCCAAGGATAGACATAAAACAGCTTTGCCACACATCTGGGGCATAGTTTTCTGATTTTTGGTTGGTCTTTTTTGCAGAAGGAAACAGCAGAAGCCGGGGCATGTGCTTCACTGAGGTAATCTTCCAGTCAGTTTTGCAGAAGGTCAGAAAGCACTAACAGGCTGGGCGCAGTGGCTCACATCTACAAGCCCAGCATTTTGGAGGCTGATGTGGGAGGATCGTTTGAGACCAGGACTTCAAGACCTGCCTGGAAACACAGCAAGACCTTGTCTCTATAAAAAAATTTAAAAATTAGTCAGGCATGGTGGGGTGCGCCTGTAGTCTCAGCTACTCTGAAGGCTGAGGCAGGAGGATCGCTTAAGCCTAGGAGTTGGAGGTTGCAGTGAGCTGCGGTCATGCCACTACACTCCAGCCTGGGTGACAGAGCAAGACCCTATCTTAAAAAAAAAAAAAAAAAAAAAAAAAACCCACAACAAAACACAGAAAACAAACAAACAAAAAAACACTACCCAGGCCTGGGCGTGGTAGCTCACGCCTGTAATCCTAGCACTCTGGGAGGCTGAGGTGGGAGGATTGCTCAAGGTCAGAAGTTCAAAACCAGCCTGAACAAGAGTGAGACTCTGTCTCTACTAAAAATAGAAAGAAATTAATTGGCAAACCAAAAACATATAGAAAAAATTAGCTGGGCATGGTGGCACATGTTTGTAGTCCCAGCTACTCGGGAGGCTGAGGCAGAAGGATCGTCTGAGCCCAGGAGTTTGAGATTGCTGTGAGCTAGGCTGACGCCACGGTACTCTAGCCCGGGCCACAGGGTGAGACTCTGTCTGAAAAAACAAAACAAAACGAAAAAAAAAAAACCACCACCCAAAAACAAACAAAACAAAAAACCAGAAAAGCACCAACAGGAGAGAAAGGGAAACACGAATGCGTGAAGGTAAGCCACTGTCACTATGGCAACTGAGTTCATCCATATGTTGACTCAGGAATTTCAAGATTCTGGATTTGAGGATTTTTCCTTCCAGAGTAAATGCTTCCAACATCCTCCTCAAGAGCAGACCTAAATCCAGAAGCTATAGTATCATTAATTTTGCCTAGAAATCTCAACATCGTATTTCTCTATACCTCCTTCCCTTTTTCCAAAGAGAAGAGAATATGGAAGGTAAGGTCTATTTTCTGAATATAGCATTCTTTCTTCTTTCTCTCTCTCTTTTTATTTTTTTGTAGAAATAGGGTTTTGTTATGTTGCCCAAGCTGGTCTTGAACTCCTGGCCTTAAGTGATCCTCCTGCCTTGGCCTCTCAAAGTGCTCGGATTATAGGCATGAGCCACCGTGCCTTGCCTCTTCTTTCTCTTAAAGGATCTTTTTGCTGATCCTTTTTTTTTTTGGGGGGGTGGGGGGGACAGAGTCTCACTCTATTGCCCGGGCTAGAGTGCCATGGTGTCAACCTAGCTCACAGCAACCTCAAACTCCTGGGCTCAAGCGATCCTTCTGTCTCAGCCTCCCAAGTAGCTGGGACCACAGGCATGCGCCACCATGCCCGGCTATTATTTTCTATATAGTTTTTTTTAGTTGGCCAATTAATTTCTGTCTATTTTGAGTAGAGACGGGGTCTCGCTCTTGCTCAGGTTGGTCTCGAACTCCTGACCTTAAGTGATCCGCCCGCCTCGGCCTCCCAGAGTGCTAGGATTACAGGCGTGAGCCACCGCGCCCAGCCTTTTTTGCTGATCCTTTACAGGAGTTGGTCCTAACAGTAGAAACACTGGACTAAAGTGAGGGAACCCAATATTCTCATCTACTGAATGACCCTGGGCAAGTCCTTTACCCTTTCTGGGCCTTATGTTCCTCATATGTAAAGTGGGGAGTAGGAGGGAAGACAGGGGAGTGGGGATGTTAGTGTTGGGAATATTCTGTTGGAATGTCTCATGCTGTGTCCATTCTACTCTTTCCCTAATTGTAGAGGTTAAAAGGCTTAAAAACTAAATTTCCAAGAATCCCTTACAGATGGGTTTTGCTAATTAGAAGCGGACTCATGAGATTTGATTAAAGTATAGCAGAGGCCATATTTCTGTCTCCTTCACTTGTTTCTACAGGAGCATTTTGGTTCTATTCTCCAATTAACTGGGTGCTGTTTCTGGCAGCAGCAGCTACTGCTTGATTTCAGCTTACTGATCCCTGGATCACAGGTTTAGGAGAGTGATTTAAGAGCAATCAATCTAATAGTGGCTCAGAGGTAGGAGTTCCTCTGGTTTGTCAAATCTGGGTCCCATTCCTGGAAGTCAAGCCTAGAGTATGTTCCTTCATTCCTTCCACTGATTTTGTCAGCCCAAATTCCCTACATTAAATCCCTATTAAATACACCTAGGCCTAAGGTTCAGTACAGAAACACTCTATTAATCAAATGATCCCAAAAGAGCAGTTGTGAAGGAGAGAAAACAGATTTACTCACAAAGCATACTCTCTGCTAAGCTAGTGCTTTTCTGGGGGAAATGAGCAAGAGGGGGGAGCCTCAGACCTTTAAACACATTTGTCCAGGATAACCTTCCTCACTTCTTTTTCTACAACCTCCTTGCACTTTCTCCTCCTACTCTAAGCTTTTGGGGGGAAGGGGGTGACTTGCTCATACAGGATGAAAGGTTGAGTCAGCACATGCTTTCTTTTCCATCTCTGTGTTCTCTGCAGGCTGTTATTCTGCTGAGGATGGCATTACCTGCCCAATCCAAAGTAAGTATCATCTGGGCTTCAGGGAGGTTTAGCTAGATAGAGTACCAGCATTAGGAAATATGTTTATAAGCTCCAGGGACATAAAAGCCTGAGCATATCAGTCCTGACACCCCTGTGGAGCTGATGAGTAAGGACAAGTTTGGCCCAACTTATCTCTTATACAAATTTCTGGTCTACAGCTTCCTGTAGCAGAGGTGGCAACAAACTAAAAAACAAGGTCAAATTCAAATGGTGTGCTTAGTGAGGAGGAGGTTACTTCCCTCCAGTCCTCTGTAGGACTTACGGACTCCAGGAGCCTTCATATTAGAGGCAAGGCTCAGCTGCTTTTCAGACTGAGCTTGTTCTGAAGAAAACAAAAGGTACCAGCAAGAGGAATCTGTGTGAGACACACAGGCAGGAAGCAGAGCTGAGCCATGAGCGACTAGAATAGAAACAGGAAGTGGGCCCAGGAACAAGCATACAGTAATCTGCTGCAAGCAGCACAGGCTCCAGCAGGCACCAGGCAATATCAGGGCTGGAGCAGCGTGACTAAAATGGAAGAAGCGGATTGGTCAGCCCTGCCAGAGAACTAGCGTTCTAGAGAAGGAATGGCTACATGCACAGAGCACAGAGCGTGCTGCTCTTAGCAGTCTGGGCAGATATGACAGAGGGGGTGGGGATTTCCTTTCTGAGACTTTGTGAGAGCACCTGGGTTACAATTCAAGGGAAGCAAGCACAGACACATGGTCAGCTATAAAGAAAACAGGTCACCAACCTCAGAAAGGCCTAGCTTCTCTGGTTATCAAACTTGCTAGTGGCATGTTATCCCTTTGAAAATAAATCATCAAAAACCTAGGCAAGGACTACTGGCCCTCTCTCCTTGTACCATGAAATGAATAAAAGGGAAGAGAAACTATAAAATTAAAATTCTTCAAACATTCCAATTTTTTAAGCATTTGGAGAATTTTTGTCACTCCTTTTCAATAAACCTAGACAACAAGAACTCTCAGCTAGGTAGGAAGAACCTAGGGGCTATTCAACAAAAGTTTATTGAATATCTGCCTGTGCTTGACACATGACAGGTGTCAGATACAGACCCACGTGCTCAAGCATAGGTACCAGCATAAGGCTACAACAGTATGAAGAAAATGGGGAAGAAGTCCTAGAGAAGGTATTTTGCCTAGATTTTAAAGCCAAAGTAGGTGTTTGCTGGGTTTTAGAGAGAGAAAGAGAGAGAAATATCTTAAACAAGAGGACCAGTTGTGAGGAGCTTAAGGTACAGCTGAGTAGCTGGCGATGAGGCTGTAGAAGGACACTGGGAGCTGTGGATGAATCCACTATGGGCTCTGAACTGGAGGCATGGGGAGCCAGGATCCCAAAAGCACCCACAAAACAACTGGTGGCTATCTCCCACACTCAGAAATTATCTAAATATTGAGAGACACAGTCAGTAAAATTCATTGCATTCCCAAGTCTCTAGCTTGGTATTTCATTCGAAAATTGTACTCTTAGCTCTTAGGTTTTAACTCTATATTTCTAAACCATTAGACACATGAATCACTTGGGGAGCTTGTTAACAGAGTTAGATCCAATAAATCTGGAATGGGGACTGAAAATCTGTTTGAGGTGATTCTCTAGTTGGTTGGTTCCTCCAAGCAGGTCCTATAGGTTTGGCCACCCCCTGCCCTTTTCACAACTCATCTGTGCCTCCATCACAAGGACTGGGAAAACAAAAGTGAAATGGAAATTAATTTATATTCCTTGCTTTAGGACAAGTCTAGTAAATGTTAAATGGTGGCTTTTGTCTAAAAATGAAGAGGGGATCAGATTCTCCATGCTTTTCCTCTAGTCGGTGGAATGCTAGAAGAAATATTTCATCTGAAATATCAGAGCTAAATTCAAATCTTGATTCTGATCCTTGATTTTTCATATGTAAAACAGGAGTGGATGCTCAGTACATTTCAATTTCTGTCCTTCCAGAACAATTGGTGTTGACTGTACCTCCTTTCCCTCTAAAATTCGGATTCTACAAGAATCGAAATCCAAGGAGCATAGCTCCCCCACATTTCCTTTTTCCGGACCACCATAATTCCAAGCTCTGAGAGTCTGAGGACATCACAGAAGTAAAATATGAGTGGTAATAGCCACTGTGTTGTTAAGTGAAATCTTTAGATTTCACTTGAAAGACTTGGCTCGGAAACCCCAGAGATAAAAGAATACCTATGGATAATCTGATAGACATTAAATATCCTAATCCTATTCTCCACCTCCCTCCCAGCATCAATGATGTCCACTCCTACCTAACCAGGGGAAACAAGTATGATCCAGATCTTCAACAGCAGCCTCTATCTTTTTTCGACCAAGGGTACAGTGTCCCTTGTAAACTAATCCAGTGGATGCCTTTGATTACTTTTTCTCACAACTCCAGAAAGAGGTATCTGTTCATATTCTCCGAATATTCTGCCAGCGTCTTTCCCCATCCCCCTTCTATCTGCCTTACACACATGTGGATTTTGAGATGAAGCTGGGGAACTTGAACTAATTCGGCCACCTCACCTTCTTTCTAGTGCCTTTCAAGAGTGCTCTTTCCAGGGCAGGCGCGGTGGCTCATGCCTGTAATCCTAGCACTCTGGGAGGCCGAGGCAGGCGGATCGCTCAAGGTCAGTAGCTCGAAACCAGCCTGAGCAAGAGTGAGACCCTGTCTCTACTAAAAACAGAAAGAAATTAATTGGCAAACTAAAAATATATAGAAAAAATTAGCCAGGCATGGTGGCACATGCCTGTAGTCCCAGCTACCCGGGAGGCTGAGGCAGGAGGATCACTCGAGTCCAGGAGTTTGAGGTTGCTGTGAGCTAGCCCGGGCAACAGAAACAGAGAGTGAAACTCTGTCTCAAAAAAAAAAAAAAAAAAAAGAGTGCTCTTTCCCTTTCCCTTGTTCATTTCCTTTCCTCACACGCTCAGAAATCTGCCCCTTTCCTTATCTAAAAAGGATACCAATAAAATGCTTCATGACAAATCCAACTGCCTATTTTCCTTGAAATATAAATTTGATGTAGACCATCTTTCCTCTTTCCCTTGGCTTCCAGAAATATTAATCCTGGTCCTCCTCGGATCTCTCCAACTCCCTGTTGGCTGTTTCTACCTGATGACCTCAGGCACTGTCCAGGGCTCCAGCTGGCTCCTCTCTCCATACTCCACAGCCTGGGAGGCCTATCCTACTTCATTCCATAGTTTAACTATTAACTGTAATTTAACACAGACAGCTCTCAAACACTTATCTGGACTCAGCTCTTAACAAAGTTTCAGTCTCCTATCTCCAACGAGTAACTAGGCATTTGTTTTTGGACATCTTACTATATCACATTCCACTAAACAGAAGTGGAACTTAACTTCTCAAAATTCTCAAAAATGAGTTTCCCTTTCTGTCAGTGAGACTTCTTCCCCCCTTCACCAGTCAATCAATATCTTTAAATATTCCACCCAATAAAATCCACTTATTCTCAGTTCTATATTCTTTCCTGCATTTTTCATATGTGTGACTGATTAGGTAGCTATGCAAATGAGATAGAAGAGGTAGAACTCCACACCTCTTGCCAGAATTAATTCAACAGTTTAACTCATTCTTTTGCTTTCAGACTTTCCTTTTCCAAATCATATCACACATCAATGAATCATTTTTGTAACATATTAGTTTTATCATGTTATTGCCCTAATTGCTGCCTATCTGCATGCCTATAAGATCAGATAGAAATGGCTTACTTAGCTCCCCAGGGCCCCAATCCCTGTAATCTAGCTTTCCTTCCTATTATTTCCCACCCAAGGAAGGCTGACCAGCTCCCAAATATCATCTATACCAAACCTCATCCCCATCCCCCCATTGGCTTCTGCTCATACCAGACTTTTCCTTTTTAACCACTCAAATAATACTGAACTTCTTCCATGACATCTTCCCTCAACTTCTTAGACATAAATGGATCACTGACTTCACCACACTCCGACAGCACTCATTAACATTCAGGCATGTGTTCTTTATGTCTATCTTTCACTAATGAAACAGAAGAGGATCCTTGAGGACAGCAACCATGTCATATTCAGAATCATGGACCTGAGAATTCAGGAGCCATTCAAGCTCAACCCTTGTAAAATACCTAATTTGCCTTCTACATAACACCCCTAGCAAAAAGTGTGCCAGGTTTTATTCCAGGAACAAGGAACTTATCTACACTTTATTTATTTATTAAATATCCTCATCCTCCAGATCACAAAGGAATTCATATGTCATGCTTGCACTTAAACCTATAGAGTTAGCCAGAGGTTTTAAAGCAGTAATGTAACTTGGCCAGCTTTGTTTTTTTAAGATGATCACTCTGGTGATTATGTTGAGGAAAGATTTGGAAGAAAAAGAAACAGAAGAGTTAGGGGTCTGTGGCAACATACCAGTTAAGAGATAATAGGGATCTGGAGAAAAAAGGCAGTGGGGAAGAAGAGGGGAAACCAGATTCAAAAGCCATTTCTAGGCTAGGCGTGGTGGCTCATGCCTATAATCCTAGCACTCTGGGAGGCCGAGGTAGGAGGATTGATTGAGCTCAGGAGTTCGAGACCAGCTAAGACCCTGTCTCTACTAAAAATAGAAAGAAATTAGCCAAACAACTAAAATTAGAAAAAATTAGCCAGGCATGGTGGTGCATGCCTGTAGTCCCAGCTATTCAGGAGGCTGAGGCAGAAGGATTGTGTGAGCCCAGGAGTTTGAGGTTGCTGTGAGCTAGGCTGATGCCATGACACTCTAGCCCAGGCAAGAGAGCAAGACTCTGTCTCAAAAAAAAAAAAAGAAAAAAGCCATTTCTAAGGATTTCGTGACCAACTAAGCGTGGCCCCACTAATGGAAGGGATCCAGTTATGAGTACCATAGAGCACTCAGGGTGGCACTGGCAATACAAGGGCTCCCCTAACCCAGGAATAAACTGCACTGAGGCCACAGTTGTAAGGCAACCTTGTTTCTTCCAAGACTCTTTTTTCCCCACCATTCTCAACCCACAGCCTGCCCTCAAGATCATCAAGAGTCAAATTATAGGCGAGGCGCAGTGGCTCACACCTGTAATCCTAGCACTCTGGGAGGCCGAGGCGGGTGGATCGCTCAAGGTCAGGAGTTCGAAACCAGCTTGAGCAAAAGCGAGACTCTGTCTCTACCAAAAATAGAAAGAAATTAATTGGCCAACTAAAAATAGATAGAAAAAATTAGCCGGCATGGTGGCGCATGCCTGTAGTCCCAGCTACTTGGGAGGCTGAGGCAGAAGGATTGCTTGAGCCCAGGAGTCTGAGGTTGCTGTGAGCTAGGCTGACACCATGGCACTCTAGCCCACCAGGCAACAGAGTAAGACTCTGTCTCAAAAAAAAAAAAAAAAAAGCGTCACACTATAGTGTAAATCACCACTATTATTCAAGCTACCACTGTGGCTTTGTAGTCTAACAAATTTTTTTCTTACCCTTTCAGGGGGCTACCTACCTCAGCATTATTCCAGTTGTGGTCTTCTGAACTGGCAGCATCTGTACCACTTGAGAACTTATTAGAAATGCAAATTCTTGGGTCCCAACCCAACCCATACCTACTGAATCAGAATCTAAGGTAGAGTTCAGTAATGTGTTTTAATTAACCTCTAGGTGATTCTTAATACATGCTAAAGTTTGAGAAGCACTAGCTAACCTCTCCAGATCAGGGCTTTCAATCCTTTATCCATTTTCCATCACTCTACACCAGGTACACTTTAAGACCAAAACGTAAATTTACAAATGTGCCTCAGTAAGAAAAATTAGGGAAGCATTCACTATTCTACAGAAACCACATACACTTGGATGAGTCATTTAAATAGAAGCTTTTAAAGATACAACTCCATGTCAGTCTCAAAAATGACTATCATCAAAAGTCAGATACCAATTTTCAGATAAGTCCCTTAAAGATTTTATCCCATAATGAAGAAAATTAAAGACCTTAATGAAACACTTAGATATTTGCTCACCCATCCCTTACAAGAACCTTCTTAACATAAGGTGAAGTGATAGATATTTTACAAAAACCCTAATCGCACTTCTTAAAGTCTGTCAGTAAGCACAAATAAATCAATCTATATTTTAAAACGGAGTTTGGGCCTTCCCATAACAGTCTGTGACACCCGCTTTGCCCAGCAGTGGAAACAACAATCAAGTAATACGGTCAAGCTGTCCCCTGTCAGACGTATACTTCCTGAATGAGCATTGTAATGGATGCTGCTCAGGTTCATCTGTCCAATGAGTTGGCACCTACTGTACATCTGGAACTATGATAGCAACAAGACAGCAAATCAGCCCCCACTGAGCCTGCATTAAATAAGTAATTTAAAGTAGAGGTAAGCACTGACAAGTACAGGTGCTAAGTGTCTACTATGGCAAAGGAACCTTACACAATCTGGAATAGCAGAGCTCTACTCACAAATCACAATCACCTGGGATAGCTTCCGATCACACCAATGCCCAAGCCCCACTCCACAGCAAACAAATCAGAACACTGTGAACCTGGACATTGGTTTTTTTTTTTTTTTTGCGACAGGGTCTCACTGTTGCCCTGGCTAGAGTGCTGTGGCATCAGCTTAGCTCACAGCAACCTCAAACTTCTGGGCTCAAGCAATCCTTCTGTCTCAGCCTCTGGAGTAGCTGGGAATACAGGCATGCACCACCATGTCCAGTTAATTTTTTCTGTTTTTGATAGAGAGGGGGGTCTCGCTCTTGCTCAGGCTGGTCTCGATCTCCTGAGCTCAAACGATCCACCCACCTCGGCCTCCCAGAGTGCTAAGATTACAGGCGTGAGCCACCGCGCCCGGCCTGGACATCGGTTTTTAAAGATAATTCACTTCTCCAGGTAATTCTAGCATGCAGCCATGGTCTTGGGCATCACATGATAGGTGTTGGGGCATAGAGGTCAAAAACACAGTGACTGCTCTTCAGGAGCTTACCATTCAGGTAAGTAGAGGCATCAATAAAATGATCTGTCAGCATGAAGCAAAGAAACCTCAAATATAGGACCATGCTTCTCTGGGTAAGGAGAGAGAGAAGTGATCCCAGAGGGCTATATAAGATTTCACCTGTGTTAGCAAAGTTTGGCTTCTAAAGATGGATACTCAGGCGTTGAATTGTTCTTTATAACTTTTTTGTTTTTAAAGAGATGCGGGTCTCACCCTCTTGCTCAGGCTGGAGTGCAGTGGTGAAATCATACCTCACTGTAGCCTCAAACTCCTGGGCTCAAGCGATCCTCTTGCCTTGGCCTTCCAAGTAGCTCGGACTACAGGTACACACCACCACATCCAGCTTCTTTATACCTTTTTTGTATGTCTTAAATATTGCAGGTTTTTTTTTTTTTGAGACAGAGTCTCACTCCGTTGCCCAGGCTATAGTGCTGTGGGGTCAGCCTAGCTCACAGCAACCTCAAACTCCTGGGCTCAAGCAATCCTCCTGCCTCAGCCTCCCGAGTAGCTGGGACTACAGGCATGCACCACCATGTCTGGCTAATTTTTTCTATATATTTTTAGTTGGCCAATTAATTTCTTTCTATATTTAGTAAAGACAGGATCTCGATCTTGCTCAGGCTGGTTTCGAACTCCTGACCTTGAGCGATCCGCCCTCCTCAGCCTCCCAGAGTGCTAGGATTACAGGCAGGAGCCACTGCGCCCAGCCTTGCAGGGTTTTTTTTAAGTAAGATAAAAACCACCTTTAGTCAGTAAAGTCATCATAGAAGTTATTTAAGCTGAGTCCTAAAGCTTGATTAGGAAGGAGTTTTCTAAGGAAATGATCTTTAAATCTGAAAAATGAACAGGAGGGGTTGGGGGGAAAGTAAAAGACAAAGGAAAGCAAAAAAAAAAAAAAAAAAAGCATATGGGACCTTAGAGAAACTGAAAGAAAGCCACGAGGAAGGCAGAGAAAAAAGAGGATAAGGCAGAGGTACTGCCATCCCTGGTCCAGTAGCATCAGAATCATCGAAAAACTTGTCAGAAATGCGCATCCACATGCCCCACTCCAGATCTACTGAATGGGAAGGTATGTTTTGAGGGGCGGGGTACAGCAGTCTGTGTTTCTGATGCCTGGGTAATATTAAGGATTTTGGACTTTATTCTAAGATTAATGGGAAAATAATTGAGACCTTTAAATATAAGGATAACACCTTTAGGATAATAGCAGCTAAATGGTTCGGCATTAATAGTTGAGCAAAAACTCCTCAAAATTTAATTTTTGCAATAATCAAGGTCACAATCATAATGCCTTTAGGACGAAGCAGGTAAGGTGAATGAGTGAATTCAACGGGAAGCTGGAGGGGCTGCTCTCTAGTCAGCCAAGAATCTGCTCTGATGCCAAACACAAACAGATGCCCCATAAACCTCTGTTCTTGAAGAAATGCACCGGCAAACTTACGGATCTTTTAACAGCTGGTTAAGAAAAGAGATTCCTTGTAAGGAATCTGACTTCTCATTTCTTCAGATGTGACCATTTCCTAACCTGGGTAGGCAAATCTGGTATCATCTGGTATCAAATCAAAATTTCAAAGAATAACCACTTTTTGTTTCTTGTCCAAGTAGCACAGGAATAAAAAGCAATTCAAAAAACCAAGATGCCAATAACCAGCCAGCTCACCTCCCACATAGAGCTCCTACCACAGAGCAAATGACCCATTTGGATGAATCTTTAGTAGAAGTCTAAACTTGGGAATGTTTCTTGTGATAGGCTTCCCAGGAACATTCCTCCCCTGGGCCTAAAAAGCTGCCAACACCTTCATTTCAGTAGGTCAAATCAGAAGTTCTTGGATTCCCAACGCTTAGAAGATATGCAGGACCTTTGTATATGAGCCTTCCCAGGACAGAAAATTACCAAATACAGTTCTACTTAGAGTCACCAGAAGCAAGCAAAAACTTTTTGAAGGGAAGCAACTTACAGCACTGACAGAAATCCATCGATTTGGGTTCTTGACACCATAACACCTCACCCCCATTTAGCCATAGACCATAGATGATTAGGGAGTGGTTACATATTTCTGACTGAATCAGGTTTTAAAAAGCACATTCCAGTGAAGTTCAGGATGCAGAAAAGGATTGCAACAGATACTAATGAGAAGGGAACAAAGAGTGATCGCTTTATTCAGACACTTCCTTCCCCCAGTTCCTTAGCTGAGAAAGTCAACAAACAGCCTCAGAAGTCCTGTCTGACAGAGTGGCCCTTCATCCCTGCCTTGGAAGCCTGAACACCAGGTACTTAGGGACTCTATAGATCTTGCCCTACTAAGGTTATGTTTCAGATATCTTCAGGAGAAGCCAGCGGAGGTTTCATAATGAAGGGAGTTTCTGCCTTCTACCCATTCCTTAAAGATCCAGAAACCATTTTCTCCCAAGTCAGAATAACTAAAGAGATAGGCTTCAAATCCAAGTAGAGTCAAAATTTTAGAAGACTATTATCTGGATATGTATGGCTAAATTTCCATTTCCTAACTGAAGTAGGATTTGTGATGCAGGGTTTGCTACCTACCGTCTTACTAGATTTCAGAGTAGCCTATTTTATTTCTGTGCCCACCAGATTAATTTTCAAAGACTGAGTGACTTGCCCACAGAGCTAAGACTAAGGGTAAATGTTCCCAGAACCAGCTTACAATTAAATAGTTGGTGTTAACTGTCTTTCAGATATCAAGCACAGTCCCTATGCCCTCTGAGATGACGATTATAAAAGCTGATATTTATGAAGTGCTTGTAATGTGCCGATGCCCATGCTTGCTTGCTCTCTATTTAACCTATTTAATGTTAATCACCACCCCATCAAGTGATATTTTTAGGTTCATTTTACAGATGTGAAAACTAAGGCACAGAGAAGTGAAGTGACTTGCCCCAGGCTACAGAGTTAGTGGCAGAATCAAGATGCAGACTCAGGAACTCTGGCTCTAGGGCCCAAGCTCTTAATCATCACACTATATTGCCCTTCTCAGGATATGATCAGTCCATTCCATAAATAAGCCCCTGATTCCATAATCAAGCACCTGGGCACCAAGCACGCTACTAGAAAAAAGCACCTATTCATACAAAACCACCACCAGAAAAACCGCTTAGTGTTTACCTACCTCCTAGGTAAACACTAAGCCAAAAACCTGAAAATTAAGCCATCAAGAGTAAAGTCAAGAAACGGACTTTTTTCAGCTTTGATGGAGAACAGTGCTTCTAACATCTCCATCTTCTCTGTACTTCATGAGTTCATGCTTAAGAGCCCAAGCTTTAAAAACAAAAACAAAACCAAAACCAATAAACTCTACAAATAGATCACAAACCTATTCCCAGGCAGGTAGACAGAATAGATATTCTACAAGTCAGTCTTTAAACGACTATTCAGAATTTTGAATCTGAATTCAAGAATAACTTGTTCATTTAGATCAATACCACCAAAACATCCAACTGGAAACTAGTTTTCTTTGGTTTCCTTTCTGCCCCTATCACTTTTGAGAGGGTAGCAGAAATACTCACAGGCAAGCTGGAGGGTCTTGACTGAAGGCTCAGGTTCATATCTTCTTGCCCTCCCTTACTGGAGGTCATTGAGGGGGCTGAGGATGCCTGAGACCCAAATGAATCTTGAGATAGCTCCTAAAACAAGAAAAGCAAAAGCTGTGAAGACCTGATATTGATAAACTTGGTGGTGAAAGAGCTATGGGACTCTCTCATGCAAGGGAAGTTGGGTGCAAGAGAGAGCCTAATTGCGAACAATATTATCTGAGAGCAGAAAAATTCAAGCTGTGGCTCTTAAGAATGTCTTTCATGAGCAGCCTGAGGAACACAGCAAGACCCTTCCATACAAAAAAAACCTCAGCTGGGTGTGGTGGCATGTGTCTGTAGTCCCAGCTACTCAGAAGACTGAGGCAGGATGATTGCTTGAGCCCAGGAATTTAGGAATTTGAAGTTACAGTAATCTATGATGAGACCACTGCACCTCAGCTTGGACAACAGAGCAAGATCTTGTCTCTCTTAAAAAAAAAAAAAAAAAAAAAAAAGACTGTCCACAGTGGACTCTTTCTATTCTGATGAAATTGTTGCCTATTTGTTGCTACCCACAGAGAGCTATTTCTTGGGGTTATATGCTTACATCTGGCTAAGTACAAGTTATACCTATCAAAGAATGAGACCAACTAATTTAATTTTTTTTGTGAGATACTTTCTTGTTCTGTTGCCCAGGCTGGAGTGCAGTGGCATAATCACAGCTCACTGCAACCTCCAACTCCCATGCTCAAGCGATCCTCTTGACTCAGCCCTCCAAGCTGGGACTACAGGCTTATGCCACCACACCTGGCTAATTTTTAAATTTTTGGTAGAGACATGATCTCACTGTGTTGCCCAGGCTGGTTTTGAACTCCTGGTGTCAAACTATCCTCCCATCTCAGTCTCCCAAAGTGCTGGGATTTTAAGTGTGAGCCACTATGCTCGGCCTCCACTTAAAACAAACAAACACCTCATGGCCGGGCGTAGTGGCTCACACCTGTAATCCTAGCACTCTGGGTGGCCAAGGCGGGAGGACTGTTTGAGCTCAGGAGTTCAAGACCAGCCTGAGCAAGAATGAGACCCTGTCTCTATTAAAAATAGAAAGAAATTAGCCAGACAACTAAAAATATATATAAAATTAGCCGGGCATGGTGGCCCATGCCTGTAGTCCCAGCTACTTGGGAGTCTGAGGCAGAAGGATTGCTTGAGCCCAGGAGTTTGAGGTTACTGTGAGCTAGGCTGACACCATGGCACTCTAGCCCGGGCAACAGAGTGAGACTGTCTCAACAAAAAAAACAAACAAAAAAAAAAAACCCCTCATGATAGAACCTCTGCATCAAAATGAATACTGCTTCCTTCAAAGACATCACCTTGGGATGAGATATTTATTCCAATGATGTCACCAATGCACAAAATCTTTAGTGGACCTGTCATCACTCAGTCATTTCTCCTCTTTTGGCTCTATAAAGAATAAAATCCAAATTGCTATTTTAAGGCTTTAATACCTACATCTCATTCACCAGACGTAGCTCCAGATTAATTTTTGCTATCTCCCAAATCCACCCTCAAAAAATTAGATTTGCCACCACTGAGAATATTCTAAAGAATGTGATATCAGCTCTGATGGCAATTTCAAATGAAGGGGTCCAAATATTTTGAGCAACAGCAGAACGGAATGGCAATTGGAATGAATGTACAGTACAGCCTTCCAAAGTGACTGTTTTGAAAAAAGACCAAGCTCACTTGGATGCTCAAGTTCTGATATGCTGGTTTAAAAGAAAAAAAAAAAACAGTCCTATTTAATTTCTTATCTGTCTATGCAACTTTCCATTGCCCTATTTTTTCATCATTAAGGAGAACTACAGGTCTTTAAATAAAGGTTATGCCTTTATTAGTTCAATCAATCCAGTTAGCATGTTTACCCAGAGTTTAATTAGTCTTTTAAGTGTACATTAGAGAACCACTTAGTATGGCAAAGTTCTCCTGACAGCAACCCCCAAGGCTGTCTGTGGAAATACAAGAGAAGGGCATGAGGCAGGGGCATCTTACCTGTGGTGGAGGGAAGCGCTGCTGGGAATAGGCAGTTTGCTGGGACTGCTGAGACTGGGGCTGAGGATACGCAGCCTGCTGGGAGAGCGTCGAGGGTGCTGGCTGCTGGGGTTGCTGCTGCTGGTAGGGAGACTGTGCCTGTGGCTGCGAATAGGGGGGCTGGCTCTGGGGGTGCTGCTGTGTCGTGGACTGCTGGGAGGGGTATGGGGTTGGGGACTGCTGATGTGGAGGCTGGGATGGCTGCTGAGAGTACGAAGGCTGAGAGGACTGGAGCTGTGATGGTTGAGACTGTGGCTGCTGCTGATATGAAGGTTGGGCGTGAGGGGTCTGGGATGGTGGTTGCTGGGAGTATGGTGGCTGCTGCTGCTGGGGGTGAGGACTTTGCTGGTTGTAATATGGAGTCTGGCCCTGTTGACCATACCCACTGGGGCCTTGCTGTCCATAAGGAGGAATCTGTAGGAAAGGAAAAGATACTTTTAGCACTCATTCTCCTGGATGAAGAAAAGTGAAGTATTCTATCAGAAGCAATGTCCTGAGGATGAGTACAGAAAGCAGGCAAGCCAGGTCTCACAATGAGAAGGCCCAGGGTTTTTCTACCATCCCTGTCTAAACTGTGTCAGGAAGGATGGCTAAGCTGGGTTATTAGTTGGTTTGTTTACAAGTGGAGTACATTCATCCACCGAAAATTTACACTATTTAATATCTGGGTAACTTACATGAGTTTAAGAGTAGCTTTTTTCACCAATGAGCCTACTCTTTTTATCATAGCCTAGACTGTTTTTTAAGTTAAGAATCTGAATCCTAACCACCATGAATCTTCAATAGCAACCTGGCTCAGCCAACTGAAAACCTAGGGTTTAGTAATCCAGTGTGCAAATCACTAAGCTACTTTGGTTTTCTCATTTAGTCCTCAATTAAAAAATACTTGAGGGCCTACTTGTTTACTTGTACCAGGCACTATTCTAGTCACTGGGAATATATTTGGTAAGCAGGCAAAAATCCCAAACAATAACAACAACAACAAAAAAAAAACACAAAACCCCCCACATTACCCATCTCTCCTCTATTTTCTCACTGGGAAAAAAAAGTGACAGGACCCAATTTTCTATATTAAAGGATATATTTTGTTTTAAAGTCTTAGAAGTAAAGTTACGTTTTATATTCTGCCCCTCACCATTTTCAGGATGAGGATCACTCAAATATAAACAGTAGCAAATTCTGTCAACACAAAAAGTAACAATAAAAATATAATGATACATGCTTTTCTGGGAAGAATGGCTTAAAAAAAAAAGAATAAAAAAGATAATGGTGCGGATGGCCAGACAAAAGGAGAGGAGGGGACATCTTAACATTTACAACATCTGTTAGCATCTTTACTGTTTAACCCTCCCTCTTTTTTCTACTCCCAGTCCCTCTTAAACATTCATTTTGAACTGGACGGCTGATATATTGAAGAAACATGAAGGCTCTCTTCTGTCCCCAGGGCACATAGTATGAATGGTTTCTTAGCAGTAGTAGTGGACAGGTGCTCAGCCACTGCCTTTCATCCCATCTCCTTCAGAGATCACCACTCAGTGGGTATAAGCAGGCCAGCTAGGTCAAGAGAAAAAGATAGACATGTCCAGCCTGTGGCCAAAGAGCAGTTTTCCTTGGAGCACACATGGGATGGTACCCATAATTCTGGCCTTGTTAGTAGCATACTGTAGTTAACTGAGCCAGTTGGCTTCTGCTCCTGTCAAGAGGCTTGGAAGCCAAGGATACATTCTGATTCTATAGTTCACAGATCAGATCCTGGACAGCAACAAGGGTCAAGGTAATCAGAGTCACCATCTACCTGCTGTACATAAGAGAGGCCGCCCATGGCACTCTGCGCCCGGCCCTGCATGGTCATCGGGTACCGCTGCGGGGTCTGGGACCCATATGGCTGCCCTGGGTACCCATGTCCTTGCTGCGGTCCTGACGGAGGTCCCTGTTGCTGCGAGTATGGGTTAGTCCCGCCATATGGCTGAGGTCTCATCTTGCCCATCTGATCCATCGGACTGGATGGCTACAAAATAAAGAGCAATTCATTAACCTGAAGCTTTGATGGCCCCTGGCCAATATGAATATACAACCCAAGTATACAGGTTTTTTGAGTCTGTATGCCACAAAGGAAACCAAATTACTATGAAAAAAGTAATGGGACAGAGCAAGTAACCCTTGAGTAAGTGAATTAACCCTCCTCAGAACCTTGATTCTGTCATATAGAAAATGAAAATACCACCTGTATATGAAAGCTAACAAATACTTTGTAAGTGTGGTACTGCTTAAAATCCAAGGGATAGGCCAGGTGTGGAGCAATTAATATATGCACTCTGTGGTATAGACAATTAGAACAAAGGCCCTTCAGTTAGGAAAGGACATGCTACTCTACACTGCTATGACCTTGTTCAACAATACCAAAACGGATGCTTCAATACTGTGCCTGGGAATTCAAAATACACAAGCATCCAGATGTTACTATTCTTCCAAGAGTAGAAACTTTTTTCCTTACACATCTGTAGCCTGTTTGCACTATGCCACAAGCAGTTAAATATATGCTTTCTTCCAAATGAGCAACGAGGTTAAGTTACAATTATTGAGAGAACAGTAACTCTGAATTTAGAGCCTTGTTCATCTCTACCGAAAAGTTCATCTCCTTTATTAAATACGAAAGAGTTAGAGGACATAAGGACAGAACTTCTGTCTCTTTAAAGAACAAGTTTTTCCAAGCACCCTTTAGATAACCCAAGTTGGAGAAACTAAATCTTACTTAAATTGGGGGTAGGGGATAGATACTAATACTCTGAGCCTGAATATCATTAACTCTCAAACGAAGGAGTTCAGTGGTTCATAAATTTTAGCATGCATCAAAATCACTCAGAGGGCTTGTTAAAACACAGATCACCCCCACCCCCCACCAGTGAGTCTCTGATTCAGTAGGTTCACAGGGTGGGACCTAGCATATGCATTTGTAACAAGCTGCCAGGTGATGCTGATGCTGTTGGTCCAGGGACCAAATATTTTAAGAACCACTGGTCTAGATTATCCCTAGGATCCCTTCTAGTTCTATTGTTCTATAACTTAAGATGTGTAAAACCTTAAACAACAACAAAACCTCCAAAATACGGGAGGGGGAAATGAAAACAATTGGTTCTCTGCAAGTCTTTTTTTTTTTTTTTTTGAAGAATGCTACTATGTGTTTTATATTAATAATAGAAGAAGTAGGGCTTTCATGAAGGAATATGGCTAACACAGTAAGCCACAGAGGCTGTTCTTCTAAATATCAAGAGGAAAAAAAGAGCAGAGTTCTCTTTAGGCTACAGCTGAAACTTCAGCTAAAAAGGTAACAGTGATGACAGGAGTACTTCTCCCCCATGTTTCTAAACTGTGGAGAATCATAGCAAAACTGGGTCCCAAATCACCCCTACACATCAATGTTATTAAAGTGCTGTTTCCACCAATCCTAAACAATTTTGCCCAAGTCCTGCATCTATATCCGAAGCTCACTGGAGCTTCCCAATCATAATTTTGGAGCTACATGGATTCTTTCAGGACTATTTAACAACAATTAAGACTAGTAAGCTAATACATAGCATGTGGTTTTCCCCCAACACACCTGGCAATGGAGCAAAAAAAAAAAAAAAAAAAAAAATCACCATTCTCTCCTGTAAAGAGCTTAGGGGCTTACATGGTCATAGCATGCCACATATCATAGCAAGGTTCTCATCTTAGCCCAGACCGCAGCTACTGTCCATGTGGCCACCAACTGAAGAGACTATGTTTGTTGAACAGAGAGAACAGCCTACTCTGGGTATCTCTGTCAGTCTAGGTCTCCCCACAACACGAGGGGCAGTCATTATCATGATTACCATGGGGCTTCTAGAGCAGCAGCTATTAACCAGGGCTGCAGATCAGAATTTCTATGAAGCTTCACAAATGCCTGGGCCTCTCCCTAGAGATTCCAATTAGTGGGTCTGGAAGGGTCTGGGCTTCTCCCTATGCCCTAAGATCCTTGAATGATTCTGCTATGTACTATTAGCTGAGAACCTGTGATCTAAGGAAGCACAGTCCAATAAAATTTTCTGTGATGTGTAACTATAAAGTACTTGAAATATGACTGAGGAACTAAATTTTTATTTTTATTTACATTTAATTAATTTAAATTCACATAACCACATGTGGCTAGTGGCTATTATATTAGACAGGGCAGTTCTAAAACAATGCTCCCAAATCACTTTAATCACTCCCTGCTCAATAATAGCTACAAACGTCTTACCCACTAAATCCTGTATAGTATTATCACACAGGAGCAGAGAGAAGTAATTTAGACTTGGGTTCCACTCCTCTCTCACCATCCTTTTTTTTTTTTTTTTTTTTGAGAAAGAGTCTGACTCTATTTCCCGGGCTAGAGTGCCGTGGCATCAGCCTAGCTCACAGCAACCTCAAACTCCTGGGCTCAGGCAATCCTCCTGCCTCAGCCTCCCAAGTAGCTGGGACTACAGGTGCATGCCAACACACCCAGCTAATTTTTTATTTCTGTTTTCAGTTGCCTGGCTAATTTTTTCTATTTTTAGTAGACACAGAGTCTCACTCTTGCTCAGGCTCGTCTTGAACTCCAGACCTCAAGCCATCCTCCCGCCTTGGCCTCCCAGAGTGCTAGGATTACAGATGTGAGCCCCCACACTTGGCCTAATTGCCAAATTTCTTTAAACTCAAGTCAGTATGTGTTCCCCTATGGCTCTTCTTTCAGTTCTTCCCTTGGCTATTAAACCTATAACTAAGGTTAAGTTACAGCATAACCCAGCTGTGGACAAAGACCTTATATAGGATAAGAAAGCTTATACCCCAATGGAGGTGCAAGCCATGGCTGCCATGAACCTGCATTAACCAGGGGAGAACACATTGGAATATATTTTAAAAACGCTCAAAACTCAACAGTAAACCCCAAATAATCAAATTAGAAAATGGACAAGGACACAGCCAAACATGCAGCTACCACATAATCTATCAATTTTATTCCTGGGTATTCATCCCAGAGAAATTAAAGCATATTTGTACAAAACCTATACATGAATGTGTTTAGCAGCTTAATTTGAATAGCCAACACTAGAATCGGTTCACATGTTTTTCAGCAGTAGATAGTTAAGCAAACCATGGTACATACATATGATACTCAGCAAAAAAAAAAAAAAAAGAAAAAGGAAAAGGAAAGAATGAACTATTGATATATGGATACACATAAACACTTGGATGAATCTTGAGGGGATTATTCTGAGTGAAAAAAGCCAATCCTAAAAGGTCACATGCTGTATGAGTCAATTTCTGTCACATCTTAAAATGGCACAATTTTCTAAATGAAGGAGAAATTAGTAGTTTTGAGGGTTAGAGACCAGGGGTCAGGTGGGGTAAAGAGAAGGCGGTAGGCAAGAGATAAAAGGGCAAAAGGTTTGGTTCTTGTAGTGATGGAACTGTTCGATATCTTGACTGTGGTGGTGCATACACAAACCCACACATATGATAAAATTGTATAGAACTAAATGTGTGCATGCAAACACACACACAAATGAGTACAAGCAAAATGGGAAATCTTATATTGCTTGTATCAAAGTCAATAACTGAGTTATGATATCCTATAGGTTTGCAAATATTACTATTGGTGGAAACTGGGTAAAGTATATGTGGGTATCTATTAGTCCTTACAAGTGCAGGTGAGTCTACAATGTGCTCCAAAAATTTTTCATTAAAAATTATTATTAAACACTCAGTAGTGTTTAATCCAGTATTGCAAGTATGACTAAAGATTAGAAAAACGATTAATATAATTTGCTACATTAAATGATTAAAGGGGAAAAATTCTGAGACCTTTTCAAATTATACAAAATCTTTCATATATTTCTAATACTCGGTTCTTAATAAAATAAGCAAAATATAAAAACAAACCTATTGCTTGGCAAGTTAGAAATAGAAATTTCTTAACCTGAAGATAAAAGGAATATGCAGTTACCCATTTCAAATATGTTCCCTAATAATGAAATACTAGACACATGCCCACTGAAGCAGACAACAGCACTCAAAACCACTGCTTCTCCTCAATATTGTTCTAGAAATCCAATCCAATGCTATGAAAATAAATACTGATAAGATTTAAAAATAATGAACTAAAGACATAAAGATATTCTTATTTCCAACTCCCATAACTGCCTAAAGACAGATAATATCCAATATGATCAACTAAAATCTATTAGACCTAATAAAAGGAAGGCAGTCAAAGTGCTGATAAACTAAAAAACCCATAACTTTTCTATTTAGGATAAAAAAACCAATCAGGAAATATAAAAGGGAAAATAATATATCCAGAATGGTAACGAGAACTATGAGGGCTTGAGAAGCGAGCTTAAAAGAAGTGTGCAAGGCCTGTAAGAATGAAACTTACTGAAGAACATAAAAGGACCCAAATTAATGGAAAGATATTCTATGTTCTTGGCTGGATTGAAGTTCTGAATTGACGGAGAGACTACTAAGTTATTGAATGGGAAGATAAAATTTGTAGAAATAAATTCAATTTCCCCAAAATTGGCTACACATTCAATGAATGATGTACTGAGAATCCCAGGGGGGATTTTTCTGTAATCTGGTTTTAAAATTTATTCAGAAAAAACTTTAGCCAAAGTGATTTTGAAAAGCACTCTAAAAAGAAACTTACTTCTATACATTTTAAAATATTCTACTAATATTGTCCTACATGTTGTATTCAAGGGGAGATAATTGCTTTGGTAACTGCTTCAGAACACAGAGATGAATAGAAATCTTATACAGTCACTTTTTAAGAGTTGCCTAACTCGGATACTATTGCTGGATGTGCTACAAAAAAATAAAGACAGTGATTAAATTACAGTCAAGTAATACTAACTCAAAAAGAGTTTAACTACATTGATTTAAGAAGCAGAATTGAGTTGAGAAACAGATCCATGTATATGTGTGAACTTAATGGTTAATAATGTGGCAATTTAAATCGGAAGGCGCAGTGTTTCAAATGCATTTGATGAGAGTTGTATCTTCTATAATACTTTACACTATACATAAAAATACTATACAGATTTAATATTTATGTGTACAAAATTTTAAAAGTAAAAAACACAGGATAATATTTCCTATAAACTTGGGTAGAGGAGAAATGTTTCCTAATTAAATTATCAAGGAAACTATTGATAGAGCCGTCTATATAAAAGTTTTAAATTTCTTTAAGCAATGTCAAATATCAAAGGCAAGTGTTTCTACAAGAATTACCATTTGCTATGTATATTTTAAACAAAGGTTTTTTTGTTTTTTGTTCTGTATTTCTGTCAAAAGTCCTCAAATATGTTATTTGGTAAGTGAAAAAATACAAGCTGTTATAGTGACAGTGTTGACTACATAAAAATTAAGCATTCTCTATACAAAAAATACTAAAGTACAAAATGGTTACACACATGCATCTATTAGTAATGATGTTAAAGTGGGATTTCAGTTTTTACTCTATATAGGTCTGTATTTGTTTTTTATTGTAAAAAGTATTCATGTATTACTTTAGTAATTAAAAAAGTAAAAAATACAATGTCATGAAATCATACTGTCGGGATTGCTTCACTGCCATCCTCTCCTTCTAACCCTGATCACTGACACTTCCTCCTGCAAGTTCCATTCTGAATAGGCGCTGGAACTATTTATATTTCAGTTCAGGCAGGTTGTATTTCAGCAGTTTGCATTCACCTGTGGTGCATCCAATATATACTGAGCCGCAGGTGAGCCCTGCAAACCTATGTTCTCACTGAATTCCTACTTTCTGATAAACATTTCTCATATAATTTTGCTAGTGCCTTTTACTTGGGTAGCGTCTCCTTTAGCAGGCCGGGTCTCTGTCAGCCTGGATCCCTACCCCTGAGTCCAGTGTGCTGTAGCATCATTACTGTGTGCCCAGGAGTGGAGCATGGACGAGGTCTGCTTCCTTCCCAGTTGCTTTCATCAATGTAACTAAATTCAATGACCAGTCTCAGGTTCCATTTGCTACATGGGCTCCCTCTGCTTTGCTACATTTGCTTGATTAAATCTCTGAGCAAGCCCAAAGGAAACTCAGATTTGCTGGACGTCTTTAGACACGGTACCTCACACTCGCTATCTGGCTGTTGAGTTGGCTGCCAACCCCAAAGCCTACGGAGCTTCTTTAAGCCCTGCTCTGTCTAGTCCCAGCTCCTTCTTTCTCTCTGCCAAGCCAGTCCTGGGTATTTTTCATTTGTCCTTTAGTTTTCTCTGTATCCACTTTCTTCTTACTTTGTGTCCTGGGAGGCTGACCTTTATAAACTGCAATATTAAAGGTAGGATCAGAGGGCTGGGAGAAAGAAAGTTCAAGGTGTGTAGTCCCTTCTTGTTTCTCCTGATAAAGCAAGCCAAATTTCCTTTCAAGAGGCTCTCCTATAGCTACAGGTCTCACTGGTCTCTGGTATTACAACTGCTCCATCCCTATGTCCCTTTAAGCCCAGAGATACTAGCTGTTGCTTGTGCAGGAGTTTTAACTATCCCTGTGAGTTTTCTTTAATGTTGCCCATGTCTTTGTTAATAGATTCTTTTGAGTGTACTGTCTGTGTCCTGCCAGGACTCTGATGCAAACCGTTAAGACTGCAGTTGGTAAGGCTTGAGCATAAGCACTTTTGAGTGATGGCATTAAAGGCAGGAGAGACACTAGTCCCTTGACTTTGAATTTTAAAATCTCTTTCCTGTTAAAGACAAACTATATTCGTAAACAATATGATGAATCTTCTCTATTCACCACAACTACAGAAATATTAGACATTTTAAAGTTTCTTTAGCCCTTGGTTAAAGAAAAAAATAGTTTTGTAGTATTGATGTCATTGCTAATAAAGTGGGCATTAAATCTATTTACTTACATCTAAAAACAAGTATGAGCAGTTTTGAACTTAGAAAACTCTAAGTCACGCTCAGTTTATTCAGCATTATATTTTCCTCTATTTCTTTTTAATTATTTTATTTCCTACTAAGTACCAGTTAGCATTATTTTTGTCTCTCCTTTCATTAGATTGCAATTCCTTTTCAGGAATGAGTATCATAGTATGGTCCATTGTATGTGTTCAATTAGTCAATTGACTACTTGTTTAACAATCTAAATAAAAGGCAAAGCAAGGTAATTGGAGCTGTAGTTCAATGTAACTGACTTGGTCCTCTTTTGGTAGTAAACATTTATTTAGCAAATGTTTATTGAGCACCTACCTATTATCTGCCAGACACTGTTTTAGGTACAAGGTTTTTAAGTAGTAGAAATTTATGGTGGAGTAAACCACCAAGGTAGTTTTTATAGCAAAATTCAAATGAAGTGATGGATACCCAAATTATCCTAATTTAATCAATACACATTATATGCCTGTATCAAAACATCACATGTACCCTATAAATATATACAATTATGTATTCATAATAATTACAAAGAAAATATTTTTTAAAAAGTAAAAGTACTTCAAAAAAGAAAAAAACACCTCTTATGTAAGAGTTGCCATCCCTTGCCTTTATAGTACAAATCAAATCACCCTCTTATTGTACTGTTTCTGTGGAAAAATGTATTATAAGTGTTAACCAACTTTTAAGTGGCTGCTTAGCTTTCAATCTGTTTAAATTGAAAACTGTTTTTCTATGACCCCTTTTAACATCTAGAAGAAGATGCTCTGAAAGCTTATAAATCTAGGTCAACAATCAGAACCACAAAAAAGGTAATTTAATCCTTCCTTTAAATCATTTTTGACATTTCTCTTTTCTTGCAAATGATAAAAGGAAAACAAATGAAAGCTTAGAAATTAATTAAATATAGACCATTATGCCAAACAAGACTTAATCATTTCCTAAATTTCAAAACAGAAATAATTGCACTGAATAGTATCCATCCAGGAACAAGGCAAAACCTACAATGGGGATGGATGCTTATTGAATTTTCTTTTTTGACAGTTGATGAGCCTTAGTAGGTGATAGTAACTCTGCTATAAATGATGATGTCCCTCAGTATTACAAGAGGAGAGCATCAGCTCTCAGAAATGCTGACCATCTGTCTTGAAGTATGTTCAGTTTATAACTCATAATACAATTTTTTTCCCAGAATCCCTAATTTGGGGGCTATGTCCGTTTTTAAGTTTAGTCAGGTAAAGAATTTCTGTTCTTGTAAGAGGAGTCATTTATCAACTCCTAGTACAGCTTTTGGCAAAACATTTTAAATGTTATTCTTAACATATAACAAATTCTTAACAAATAACAATGCTTTTTTATTTAGTTTTAAATAAAACTAAACTGTTCATTGCTTTCTTCAACATTACCATCCTATTTTAAACTAAAGAGTTGTAGGTCTTATAACAGTTTGAGATTTTTTTGTATCTATTCTATCCACTTGCTTCTTCAAAGACTTGAGAAGACAGATGGTATAGTTTCAATCACTTCATTTCTAGTGGAAGAACAATAAAGTCATCAATGGGTCTTTTTCCAACTCTGAAAACCTCATATTTCCAAAGGGAATGAATGGTGTACCCAGCCATTTGCTCTGCCACATTTCTAACATTTATCACTGTCATTTAGAAGCCTTGCCTTGCATCCTGCTGAGAGTATGTGTGCTACTTCTTGAAAAGCTGTCATGCTGATCACTCTTATTTTTAGATCTAGTGTGTTTGTTTCTATTTGTTTCATAGCTGACCTGCATATAAACTGGCTGTAATTTTTCAGCCAGACTTTATTCGTGGGGTTTGCCATTCCTACATTTGAGTTAGAAATTATCTCCTGTTCATAAAAACAGTTGCATTGTAGGTAAGATCATATGTCTGAACTGTACTTTAAAACTCAGCTTTAAAAACATCAGTCCTCTTGGGGAATCATTTACAATGAGTCAATGCTTTTAGAGCTACTGTGTTCATGATGTCATGAGTGATGGGTTATTATGTTAGGTGATTCTTAGGTTATTTATGAACATTTATTTGTTTCTAATAGGCACCTATAAATCTCAGAAAATACAGTCTGCTGAAGAGCTAGTACATGTGATTTGCAGATATTTGGGTCACAAAATATAACTTCAACTCAGAAAAGAAACAACACATCTCATTTACTAGATGTTAAACCTGCCTGGAAAGTTTTCTACGGTGGAATTCTGCTTGTCTTCCAAACAATTTGTTTTATTCCTTTTCCATTGTGTAGCTTACTCTCTATCCCCAGTGTATAACAGTTATGCAATTTTGGCAAAATTAACTCAACTCCGATCGGTAATCCCATGCCTCTTGACACAGCAGTTAGTTCAGTGATGGGCATGTGACACAGTATTAAGCCAAAGAGTACAAGGTGTTCTCTTGGCTAAAAGACTTCACTCAAGGATGGGCCAGTTAATGTGAACTTCAGCACTTGTGTTCTTTAGGTATGAGAAGCAAATATAATTTGCCTATGTTTCAATGTGAATGAAGAAATACCTAGTCTAGGGCCACCATCATGAAACCTGCATAAATCAGCTACATTGTGAATTGTGCCCCCAACAGTTATGCAGTGTGCCTCATGCACAGTCATACCCAGAGGTCCCCATTAAGCCCTGGTTGCTGCTTGTTGCCATCTTGTGACCACGAGTGAAGCCAATCTGAGGACAGAGGTGATATGGAAATAGAGCATAGAAATAATTACAGAACAAGGGAGTTGTGTGTATAGGAAAAGAATTTTGTAATATGCTATTAAAATTAATACTTCTTTGACAATATTAAATCTTATGTTTTCTTTATCTAAAGAATATAAAATTTGAAGAAGTTGAAGGAATGTTAAATTTCAAAAAAAAATTCACCACAAAGATTATTACTTACTAAAAATTACCCCTAAACTTGGAAAAATTATGAAAATAGTTAAGAGTTTAGAGTTATTATGTTATATTCTAATCAAACATTCTCAAAAATTTTAGAGAGTAAAACTATAATCTGGAGGCAGTTAGCTTTGTTCACTTTTTTCTTATCTCCCTGTGTCTTTTATTTTGAAAAGATTCATAATATTTATGTTCTTTTCTGCACCGTAATTTCTTTGGTTTTTGGTCTCAGTTCTACATGTAAGTGGATTCACTGCTTACAGCCCTTCCCTTTCTTATGCCTCCTCCATTCCTGACCTCTTTATTTGAGTCACCTTTGGTCACCTACATGTCATTGTTGGGTACTGTTAATATCTTGACCAAGGAGGGCTCATGAGTGTTACAATCTCTAAGTGTGTCATCACAGAGAATAAATGCCCCCGGTTTTATAATTAAATGACAAATACATATTGTCAAAGAAAAAAATTTCAACAAATTGAGTTTAAAGGTCGAGTTTACTTTTATTAGTTGTTCATGAATCAGGCAGCATCCCATGTACAAAACAGAAAGACACTCTGCCAGGCATAGCAGAACAGTTGGCTTTTGTAAGGTAGCTTGAACAAGAACAAAGAAACAACATAGTGCAAAATACCATTGTTTACCATCAAGTTACTACGGATTTCTCTCCTACAGGATTAAAGCAGAGGGGAGCATTCTTATCATGCTCGCTCAGTTTGACTGGGTCCTATGGATTAGTGGTTGTGAATCTCCTGTTATCTCAAAAACTGACCTGTTTTTAAGTTCGATTTGATTTCATGGCACCTAGCATGAGAGATTCCATTCTGTGGTCTGGTCTGGGGCCTAGTGTGGGAGCTCAGTTCAAAACAGTGGCCTCCCATAAATTCTATTTAACAATGTACTTTTCTTTGATAATACTTTCTTTCCCTTTTAACTTCATAAATAGTGCTTTGATTTTTACTGGCATTGAATATTACTGAGGAAGTTTTAGGCTGACCTAATTTTTCCCCTTCTTGTAGATGACTGTTTTAGAAAACAAAATTGAATGGTAGAAGAATTTCTTCTTTGTTCTTGAATTTCTATAATTTAACTAGGTTTGCTTCTATCTCAGTCATTCTAAATCATATTTTCCAAATAAAAAATATTTCTTTCAATTTACAGAGTCAATTCTTGCTATACTTTAGTGTTTATTTTCCTGTATTATACCTATGAATGCTTTTCTATTCTTTTTGTTTATTTTTTTGTTTGTAATCTCTGCTTAAGGAAGATAAAGTATCTTTATGTCGTCTATTTCTTATCCATCCCTCCTATCCATCATCTTAGCTCTAGTTGTTTTAATCTTGTTGCCTCTCTAGGTTCGTTTTGATAAACTCAAGCCTTTTATACAACATTAATTTTATTTATTTTAGCCATATTTTTGCTGAATCCTGCTGTTTAGTTTGTTTATTGTCTCAGAAATCGTATGTTTTACTTCTTAATTTATATTCTTAGCTTTCACATCCCCTGGCTTTGTATTTCATTGTTATATTATCGCATTTTTGAGCTATATTTTCTTTCACTTTTAAAAACTTAATTGAATGTATTAAGGTCTTTTATAGCATAAAACATTGACAGGAAGTTAGCTAGTGCTTTTTGGGCTATGTGTTCTACTGAAATAATTTTTTCTGTGGTATATTTTTACAGTTTCTACACCAATATTTTTCATCTTGCTCATGAGGAATTTAAGTAGTTCCATTCAGATCCTGTTGTTTTGATACAGTGTCAGCTAATTCTCTTCAATACCCGACATCTTTCTGACATTTTAGCAAATGTTTGCTCTCTTTCTGACTTCCTGAGAGGAGTATAATTTCCTGCCTTATTAAATTTGGATTTTACTATGTGACATTAATTTTGGACTTCACTTTCCATGGCCAATGGAATGTGAGCAAAGATGTCATGAACCAATGCTGTAAGCTTGCATGATGGCTTGTCCTCTTGGACTTCAACTTTCTACTGTGAAAGGAGCATGCTCTCCATAGCTCCTAGTCCTAGAATAAGGGTATATATGGAACAGAACTAAATCCAATCCCCATCCTTGAATTAATCCAGGACTGTCCTAGTTGAGCCTGGGTGAATCATAGCCATTTCACACCCATGACAGAAATAAATGTCTTTTGTAATCTCTCAGATCATGAGGTTATTATTCAGCATTACTACTACAAAAATTAACTAATATACCTTTCCATTTTACTTGAAATAAATTAATTTTTTCTCTCAAATTGAATGCTTTCAACATATTCTTCTAAAACCTCAGACTAGGAAAGCACAGGAAGGAATAGTTTAGATGAAGCTGAGAAAGATATAGGCAGGAGACACGTTCTGTTCTCTTAGATCCCATTAAATGTCCTATAGTAGGGAGACAATCTACTTCTATGGCTTTGAAGACTTCTCTGTTTTACTATAGCACCCTGGAAGATCATAATTCTTGGTGGCCTTTCTTACTGATTTGTGTTCAGGAGGTGGTCTTGCCTTGATATTTAGGGGCTTTTACTTTTGAGAATTTTCTCTGGCTCTCCCAGGGCTGCTTAATCATTGCCTTAGTCTGCTTATTCTCAAATTGGAAGATACCAGTACAAATTCATAGACCATTACTGAGATATGCCTTCTTTCCTTGTCACTAGCTCTGGGGAAAGAGAGTTAAAAGCTATACCATATAACCTGCTGTAAGCCAGCTTCATATCTGGATGCTCTGTTTTGGCTTTTGTTTTTCCTCATGCTTATGAAATGAGCCTGTTTGGTTACTACAGAATAATTCTTATGAGGTTATTTTTATCATGTATTCATTTGTATTTTCTATTTGTCCCTCTTTTTAGGCAATGGGGTTGTGAACCTCTTGAACCTACTTTATTCTACAATCCTAACCTGGAATTCACTTATGTAGAAAAAACACATGGAAACATTAAACAGTTCATAGACATGAGTTCAGAATGTATTTTTGTGTAGGAAGAGTATTGCTTATTTTTTTACAAAAGTTAACTGAGAAGTGACTTTTTAAAATAAAAATTTGTCCTAGTATATTATATATCCCAAAATATTTTGGCTCAATTTGAAACCATGCTCCTTTTTATATTTTGTTTATTTTTATTTTTACAATATTTCTTTTAGTATTCCAAAAGAAATTATGGAGGAAATCAACTGTTTGTAAATATAAAAGGATTAAATGCCAGCACTTTGACAAAGACGGCATAAAAAATACCATGGTTTTGGAGGCTTTTGATTTCATACTATATGATTGACTAATAATAGGAAGTCAGTTAAAAGTCAGTCAAAATGAGGTCTTTCTTTAACATTTGTGACCAGTTCATTACACTAAGGTCTAAAAATAAATATTTAAATTTGCACATACTTTATTTACATGAGTCTGCCAATTAATACTTTACTTATGCCAGCTACCTCTTGATATTATAACACAATATTTTTTTTTTTTGCTTGATTTAAACCTGACCCAATTTATCAATGAGGTATGCTAGTGTATGACCTAAAAGTTTTCAAATATTCCATTAGGAATGAACTTAAGTGTTTTTTACATTTAGTGCATCAGCAAATAGAGAAAATGGCTTAGCAGAAGCATCTTTCATCTAAAACTGGTAAAGGATCTCTATCAATATTTGTTGGAATTAGCGTGTAGTGGATTAGGTTATGCATTATACAAAGATAATATTTATTTTAGAAATTGGTCTTCTTTGCAAACTCAAGCTTTAATGGGGAGGGAGAAAAAAAAAGAAGTGATTATAATGCATATCAATTTTACCAGTTTTCTTGCATTATCCCAAAGAATTTATAATGTGGAAAAAAACCCCTAAAATTTCTTCAGCAAAATGCAGCCAATCCAACCAAATGAAAGTGATTCGAGGAGCAACTAATCCTGCTTATGATGTGGAACAGGAACAAAGAAGCATGGGTAAAGGAAAACTACCTCTTGTTGGCTGGCATAGGATCATTTAGTATTTAAATCAACTTTAATTACTGGCAAGCTGAATTGTTCATTAAGGGTTTGCCTATAGCAACAAAAATAGCACATTTCACAGTGTTGTGAAAATACTGCACCACAACATCATCTTCAGTCATGGGTGTTGCCTGGAAGTGCAATTTAGGTTTATTTACCCAAGTTCATTTATTAAGTCAATGGCAGCAAAGGTTTCAGATTCTTAGCTTTTGAGTTTGTTTTTGTTGCTTTTGTTTTCTGAACTATGCTCTCTCTAAAGTTGTTAATTTACAGTACTTTTTTGTGATTTCTCAATTAGCGATGGGAAAAGTGGTGTATTTATGTTGTAATTACTGAGTTGCTTGCCGAAGATTGGCAGAACCCACCGTTGTAAGAAAATGCTCCTTGTTAGCAGGTCTTCTAGTGCATATTCTGATTCGTGTTCTGAATTGGGCTAATGTATATTCCTTTTAGGTCAGACAGAAAATGCTATATAAGTTATTCTAAAGCATTAGAAAATTTTCCAAATTATTTAGATATTTGATCCAAAGAATTAAAAGTGTAGGTTGTCATTCTAACACGTTTTATTCCATGACTTTCTAAACAAAATATTTGATCCAGACTCCAGGGTTAACTCAGGAGTAAAAATAAATCTCTACTTGAAAGCTGACCTGCCTCTTCTTAACAGACAGTCTTGAGGTGTGCTCACAGAGTGGAGCTGTCACGGCACTGGGTTAACTGTGACATTTTGAAATGATTGTGGTTGCAGAACTTCCTGTAGGCAGTTGCTGCTTGCTTTGTTAAATTGCACACATTTTTCAGTCAAACATTTTCCTGGCTGCATCAAAGGTGTTGAGTAACTGTGTTAACCTTGGTGTGTTTTGGCAATAGGAGATCACGTAAAAGTCAATAAATGTCTCCCAGAGCCCTGATAAACTCCAAGGGCAGAGACAGAGGTGTTTATGAGCTGTGGGAGACAATTTGGTCAAGTATACGTTTTCCTTCAAATTGCTTATTGCCATTTTAGTGTTAGCAGAACATATTTTAAGTCACTTTTTTGACAGAACATATTGGTTGGCATTGCGTAGGCTTCTGTGTTTTTATGAGACAGATGGCAATTACCCATTTTTGTGCACTGTTATCTTTTAGCTTTAAGTATCACATGTACTGGTGAACTGGACTTTGCTCTAATTTTTTTTCCACTTTGATTGGTTCTACCTTATAAAATCTCTTTCCAAAGAAATATTAAGATGGGTGCCTATGGAATTATAACATTAAATAGTGTAGGAAGGAAAAGACTTTTTAAATGGGTTCCAATTCGTGATAGAGTTTCTTTCTTTAAACCGATCCTTCCCATTTCTCTTCTGCCTTGGGATTGTTTTAGAAGGATGGTCGTGGTTAATACAAATGCAGGTATATCCTAACTAGATAAAACCATCTGTGTTATTCTTTTAGCTTTCCAGAAGTGAAAAAATAAAATAAAATAAAATGTATAACTTAGGTTTCTATTTATATCCACATTACTGTTCTGCAAAGTATGCTCTCATACAGAAAATATAAAGAATATAAACTTGTTAAAATCTCTAATATTTTAAAACAAATATTGGTCAAAATATATCCTTTTAGAAATTAAAGTTAATGTCTATAATTCTTTGAAGTGAGTATTCAAGTTGGCATATTTTAAAATCAAGCAAAATGCAAAGGGTTAAGGAATCTGATTCACCTCTTTCTCTCAAATTGTTTTAACAAAAGGGAAAAATAGTTCTGATTTATTTAAATTTTGACATCATGTTTTTACTTTGGTTACAAAACATAACATATGGTAAGGGTGTAATAATTATCTGCAGAGAATAAAAGAGAAATTATTTAATTTATTGAAATACACTTACCATAAAGCACTTTTTCCATCTGTTTATTGACTCCACAATATATTTAAATTGTTTTCAGGATTTCTGATAATTACAGATAATAATACAATCTGACATTCTTCTTTTTTTTTTGTAGCATGTTTGTAATGATAAAGCTTGCCTGCCTATGTGATGAAATTATCACTGCTGTAGAAAGGGTAGCAAAATGTTGTGCAGTCTGTCTCCTAAGCAAGATTATATCTAGTTAGGTTGGATTGTAGACAATCTTTATTCTTGAACTCATAGCTTCTATTCAAGCCCTGATCAATTTCCTAAGAAGCTTCATAAGTTCTTCCTTAAATGTAGCTCAGGACTGTTACCGCTCTTTGCATTATCCCATCACTACCACCTCCACTTCTGTCCCAATCACTTCCTAATCTTTTTCCATTATCTTTTTTTTTGATACTTTAACTACATTTATGTACTTAACTTATTTCTTTGAAAAATTTATTGAAGTATAATTTACATTGCATGCCATTACTCCATTTTAAGTGAACAACTAAATGATTTTTAGTAAATTTACCAAATTGTACAGCTATTCACATAAATCAATTTTAGAAGATTTCCTTCCCCCTATTAAGTCCCCTAATTCCCATCCCCAACTACATTTCAAGCATGCCCCTCCCCATCACAATGCTCTCCACATCCCTCAGATGTGGGTCTACCCCCCCAACCCTCGAATCCCTGGTGAACACCACCACCATTTGAGCACCACAGTGTTAGTCAGTACCAATTTGATGGTGAGTACATGTGGAGCCCATTCTTTGGGTCTTGTGTCACCTCACTTTGAATAATGGGCTTGAGCTCAATCCAGGATAATATAAGCAGTGCTAGCTCACTGTTGTTTCTTAAAATTGAGTAATATTCCATTGTAAACATATATCAAATTTTAATCCACTTATGAATTGACGGGCACTTGAGTTGTTTCCACGACCTAGCAATAGTGAATTGTGCTGCCATAAACATTCGGGTGTAGATGTCTTTATTATAGAATGTCTTATGCTCTTTTGGGTAGTTGCCTAGTAATGCTATTGCTGGATCGAATGGTATTTCTATTTTTAGTTCTTTTGATAGTCATTATCTTTTGGTTGTTGTAATATCTTTGAAACTATTTCACTAGACCACAAGTAACTTCCTATTTACCAAACCTAATGGCTTTCCTCCTAACCTTTGTCCTTGTGTCTTTGCACCCTTTGGCACTATTGACCACCCTCTTTATGTTCTCCACTCCTTTGACACTGCTTTCCCTGTTGGGACTGCTCTTTTGTAGTTTCCTCCGGGAAGAGCTCATCCATTGCATGGCTTCATCTCTCACTGTATGCTGTTGACTATGGAATTTTTGTCTCTATTGCTGACATCTCTCTTTAGTTTCAGATCTTTAGTTACAATGCTTGGTTTATGGACAAAGGCTCTTAAACATTTCACAAGCATCTCAAACTTTACGAGCACCCATGCAGCTCTGTCACTGCTCTTCACTGTTGCTTCAGGCATTTATCATCCTACCACCCCCATTTACCCTGAGGCCAGAAAATTCTTTTTATCTCCTCTCTCTCTCATGACAGTACTACCCACAATCAATCAATCATCATGTCTTGGAAATTTCCTATCAGAAATGTTTCTTAAATATTTCTCAAATCTGTCTTCTCCTTTTCATTAATTTTTATAATTACCCATCCCTCCTTGCTTGTCATAAGTATGACATAATTGATCGTTATGCTTCCCATATTCCTTCTACTGTAATTTAAACTCCATGATAACCCAAATTTTTATCTTTCTAAGGGGCCCAGTCTTGTCACTTTCCTGATCAAAAACTTTGGCACTCATTGTCTTCAAGAAAAAGTACAGTCTCCTTCCTGGTATTTGAGCTGCTACCCAATCTGTCTTTACATATCTAGTTAGGGATTTCTCCCAATATCCTTCTTCCATTTCCAACTTTCATACACAAGTTGTATTTTAAACATTTCATTCATGATGTTTTGTTGGAGAGTGGAATACATTTAACTAGTTTATTGAGAAATCTCAACTCATTGGGATATAAATATGGAATAGCTTTATTTTTTTCCCCAATCATGCTCTAAATTTTCCTCTATGAAACCATCCTTGTTCTAGGGCTGTCACCTCCTTTAATGACTTGGGCAAGCTTCTGATACTTTAGGTACTTTTAGTTTTTCAAACAGTCCTATTTCTTTCAGACTCAATCCTGATGCAAAATTCTTTCATCCCCCCAGTATGAGAGGATGACTTGCAGGGACAGGTGAGGATCACTTGGTGGTCTGCTTTGTATACACACCCCCTTCCCTTTCTTCCCACTGGCTCCTCTAGCATGGTGTGGAAAAGCAAGAAAGAGAAAAGGCTGATATCCTCTTACTTCCCTGGAGAAGTTTTTGGCTTCTCCTTGTTTGCCTCTTTGTCTATGGGATCTCTGGTGGCAAGTGATGGCTTCATCTTGCCCCATTAACAAGGGCCACAGAACAGCTTCTTATGTCTCCACAGTTCTTGGAAGGTTTGGTCAAATTTTCTGGCTGACTTCTAGTTATTGGAATAATCGTGATACATTCTTCTGATGTGGGAGCTTCTTTCTTCCTCGACTCTAGTGACCCCAATATGATCTGCCTTCCAGGGCCAATTCTCAGGCTCCCGAGAACTTGTGGGAACCAGGATTTCAGGGGACAGTGGCCTGGCCCACTCGTTGCCTGTTAGTCTTTTTCTGTACTACCTCCCTCTAGTTATTTCTTCTCCTGATTGGGTAGTAAAGGGGATTGGCATATAGTCTAGAAGTTCCCAAGATGGCTAATTAGGAAACAAAAATCCCATATCCCTTTGATATGTTGCCAGAGGAAGATGGGTCCGCTCAAAGTTAACAAGAGTTAGAGCTACTTTCTGTAGCCCTATGATAGCCTTTCTGTATGAGTACTGCTCCCCTGAAAGGGGACCTCTTCTTTCCTAATCCTGCATTATCTATTTTGGTAGCCACTAGCCATATGTACTGAGTATTTGAAAGCTGACTAGTGGTAAATGTTGTGTGTTGTTAAGTGTAAAACATGCATCCAATTTCAAAGATTTAGGATAAAAAAATATAAATTACTATTTTTAATATTTGTTATATATTGAAAATATTATTAATATATTAGTTTAGATACTATGTTGTCAAAGTTAATTATACCTGTTTGTTTCCACTGATGCAACTACAAGAAACCTTTAAGTTATATCTGTGGCTTGTGATGAGTTTCAGGACATGCTACCCCAGAATACAGCACCTTGGCATTTGAGAAACAACATAAGCATGAAGGTCACTCTCACCTTCCCCCACCCTTCCCCCCTGAAGCAAGTCATGAAAATATAATATAATTAAAGTTAGCCAATGTTAATGCTAGAAATCAACATATTATTACGAAGTTTTGTGGTAAATTTTGATGAAATGGAACAAGTTGCTCTCATCATGCTTACTCGTATTACCGAAATGTTGCAATTATTTCTCTAAACTAATCTAAAAATATAGCCTATTATTCAATTCAGTTTAACTTCTGATTTAACACTATTTATTATACTGGAAACCATTGTTAAATCTATATATATGAATGGGGTGATAGGTTATATTACTAAATAGAATGCACAATTCCTTTTTTAAGTTAAAATGAAACTATTCTAAACATTTATAAACATAAATCATCGTTAACTGTAGAATTGCATAAATTTATCTCTTTAGAAAGTCACACAGAACTGATACATAAACAGCAGCTCTATCAAGGTAACCTCTATTCTCGTATGATAGTCATTATGAGATATTTAAACATGTACTTAAAATGAAGTTGTCCTTTTCCTTCTGCCTAGATGTCATATCTTCTTGGTGAAAGAAATGTCTAAAAATATTCCCCTTCCCTATCTAATTGAGTATATAAGAAAGTGCTGTAATTGGTATTCTGATTGCACTAAGATTCCTCATCATACCCATTTTTGTTTCAATACTGTCATTATCATAGTTTTACATTATCATACTTAAAGCACTTATGATATGTGCAGAGAAAGTTGTAAAAAATGAGAGTTATAATTGTGGGTCTTAGAAAAAAATATACTTGAGGGTTCTTGAGAAGAACATTTAACTACAAAATAATAAAAACAAAAATAACTAATGATAATAAATGACAATCTAAACAAGGAGCAGAAAGGTGACCTTCCACCTCCAAAATGGAAAATGGTAAAATTTTTATATTGTTGGTTTAATGTATGTTATCTATCAGATACTAGTGGAAACCTTTTATATTTTTAAATTTCAACTAGATTTCAGTTAGGAAGAATAAAGAGTAGTGAAAGATTACCTTTTTTTGTTGTTGTTTGTCCTAAAAAAATTTATACTATACTGGGAGGTTCTTTGAAAGAATAAAGCACATAATTGAGGTAGTTCTTTTACTTCTTTTCGGTTGCTATTTTGGGCTGCTAACTGCTGACCCTCACATACTACTTAACATTAAGTCATTTCTATTTAAAATGAATATTTCTAGGGAAGCTGGAATTACTTTAACATATATGTAATTTTAAAAATGTAAGTACATGGATTTTATTCACAATATGCAGAGCCATATAAAATATATGTAACATACATTTATATACACACATACATATATATGAACATTCTTTAAGACAAAAGTTAGGTTATTTTGATCAACTCTGAAAAAGAATCTAAAATTGCTCATAAGCCAAAGTTTCATAGATTAGAAGAAATTAATCTTAATTAATCTTAATTTGGATAAACAGGGTAAAAAATATAGTGTAGAACCGGAGAGACTAAACTACAAAGAAAATAAATAAAGTGAAGTTCCACGGCCTTTTAATATCTGTAGCAGAGTCATAGAACACGAAGAACAAAAAGGTTACGAAAACCTCTGAGCTTTTTAGAATCTGAGACAGAGATGCTCATGGGTATTAGACAGCATCTTCAACTTCCTATTATGAAATACATATTCTCATTGTTTTTATGTGTTTGGTTAACCTAAATATTTTAAAATGGTGCCTCCTCTTGAGGCTCACTAAATAATGAAATAGATTATAACTTATTCTGTAATTTAGTAGTCTCTGGGAAAAATCTTAAAAATGAGGTAAAACATTCATTTAGGAAAAATAGTGGTTGATATTTCTCTAAGATAGATGATTTATTAGATTTTGTATTTACTTTTACTCTTTGCTTCAAAAATTTTGTCTCAGATTGATAATCCTTCAAAAATGGTTGACAAAGATGCAAACTCCTGTTCATCATGTGTGCTTAAACTAGGGAGTGGAGAATTATAGATTGGATATCAGAATTATCTTTGCAAGAAACAGATTTGATATTAATCCCTCATAGTTAAAAATCAAGCAAACACTATTCCTCATTCTTACAGTACAAATTAAGAGTGCAGATTCCCTGGTAGCAGCAGCCCAGGAAATGGACCTCCAGAATACGCATTTTAAAGTGCTCGCCAGGTAAAAGTGATATAGCCAATGTGAAATCAGTCCTCAATTCAAATCGAGGAAGACGTCCTGTAGGTACTTTATATTCTATCCTTATTTTAAAAATGGATCATTAGAAATTTATATACTTAAGGTTTTACTTTCTGTCTTGGTGTTTATGGAGCTCAGAGTAAATTTTAACGTGAAGTCATGTGCTGCATAACGACGTTTCAGTCAATGGCGGACTGCGTATATGATAGCGGTCTCATAGGATTATAATGGAACCAAAAATTCCTATCGCCGAGTGATGTCTTAGCCACTGTAATGCCATAGCATAAACCTTACTTCCGTGTCTGCAGTGATGCAGGGTGTAAACAGACCTACAGTGCTGCCACAGTCATACTATTATATACAGTATATAGTACTTGATAATGATACTAAATGACTATGCTATTGGTTTGTGTATTTACCATACTATACTGTCTAATCTTTATTTTAGAGTGTACTACTTCTACTTATAAAAATGTTAACTGTAAAACAGCCTCAGGCAGCCCTTCAGGAGGTATTCCAGAAGAAGGCATTGTTATAGGTGATGACAGGCCCACATGGGTTCTTGCCCCTGAGGACTTTCCAGTGGTAAGATGTGGTGGAAGACAGTAGTATTGACGATTCTGATCCTGTGTAGGCCTGGGCTAATGTGTGTGCATTTGTGTCTTAGTTTTTAATAAAAAAGTTTAAAAAGTTAAAAAACCTAAATGAATTAAAAAATTTTAAAAATAGAAAAAATCTTGTAGAATAAGGATATAAAGAAAAAATATTTTTGTGCGACTGTACGATGTATTTGTGTTTTAAGCTATGTTATTACAAAAGAGTGAAAAAGTTAAAGTTTATAAAGTAAATAAGTTACTGTAAGCTAAGGTTAATTTATTATTGAAGAAAGAAAAAATTTTTTTAATAAATTTAGTGTAGCCTAAGAGTACAAGGTTTATAAGTTCTACAGCATTATACAGGAGTGTCCCAGGCCTCACATTCACTCACCACTCACTCACTGACCCACCCAGAGCAGCTTGCAGTCCTGCAAGCTCCATTCATAGTAAGTACCTGATACATCATATTTTTACTGTAGCTTTTCTATGTTTAGATATATTTAGATACACAAATAACTTAGATACATTGTGTTATAACTGCCTACAGTATTCATTACAGTGACATGCTATATAGATTTGTACCCTAGAAGGAATAGGCTATACCACTAGGCTGTACCAGTGGTAAAACCTACACATCCAGGTTAGTGTGATATACACGCTAGGTATATACATCATAGAGTATACCTACGCATAGAGTGTACCATTGTGTAAGTATACTCTATGGTGTTCCCACAACGAAGAAATTGCCTAGTGACCCATTTCTCAGAATGTACTCCCTTTGTTAAGTGACACATGACTGTACTACATTATCTTGGTTGGTGACCTCAAAGGCTAATGTTAATATCTTTAGTTTTAGTCTTTATATATTCAGTGGTAATCTCTTCATGCTTGGTAGAGTACACCCTTGTGCTTTTGGAATGCCTTGAAGTCCAACAGGTTAATTTAGGTACTTAAAATTATTTATAAGCAAATAATAGCTTCTATATTTGAAGAGGTATCATCAGTTCCAACTTGAAAACATTTACCAGTTCTTTTTCTCTACTCTATCCTCACAGATATTTCCCGGAAAATTCTAAAAAACCCCTAAGTAACCTTCTCCAGTATTTCATTATTTATTATAGTTGATTCACAAAATGTCTTCCTAGGGCATGGGGGAACCCCTTTTACTGAGTAAAAGATTCAACCTTTATAGCATGATGCTTATGGACCTTAATGATATGAATTAAATTTACCTTATTATTCCCTTCTCCCAGCATTTAATTTTCTCAACATTTAAGTCAACATGCTGAGTTAGACCTCCATGCTTTCATCCATACTGTTTCCACTGTGTTTCCACTGTCTAGCCTGCTGTTCCTTCTAGTTTCTTCCTGCTTAAGATGAACTCATGCTTTAAGAACCAACTGAAATGCTATTTCCTCTGTGAACGTGTCATCCAATTCTTCTAGAAAGAGCTTTTTCTCAATCTCATTTAGTATTTGGAAAATATATAGATTTTTAAGTAATCACATTATAGTGTAGTTATTAGTTAGTGTGTGTTGTGACCCAGAACTAAGCATCCCCTGTAGTAGTAATGACTTCTTGGGTCTTAGGTAAAATACAAATAAAATACAAGAATTTTATAAATCTCGTGTTGTATGCTATGCATTATGATTATAGAGCACCATGGTCTAAGTCTAGCTTGAAGAAGTTGATTTCACGAAAATTGTATTCCGATGTTACAATATGGGCTACATTTTTTTCCCCAATTTCACAGTTTCTCATTTAACTGACCAAATTAAATGATTTGCGAGTGAGATTTTAGAGGAATCTGTTATTGTTTGTATCGTCCCATATCTTGTCATTTTCCTTGTCTTTCTTTAACTTTGATACAGATGGAGATATGATGATTTGAAGATATTGAAATATCTATTTCACATAAATAGTTCATGGAAAGTTATCTCTGGTTCTTCATCAGGGAGCATTAACCCTTATGGAAGACTAAAATGAAGAATATAGTTGAGAATTCTAATGCAGTATCAATAAATGGGAAGGACTAAGAAAATAAAGCTATTATGCTAACATAAAATCTTTTTTGGGAGAAATAAGATTCAAAAGGTTTTCCTTCCATCTGAGTTCCCTGCAATTCTATTTAAATCCTAGTTGTGCACATAATCTACATTATGTCTCCTTAATATTAGGTCTCCCATTTCTAAACAGCTTGAGGCAGGGGCCATAGGGTCTTTATCTTTGAATGTTCCCAAATGTATAGTTCTTAAAATGTAGCAGTCAGGCTTTTCATAAATAATTTTTTGAATGAATGAGAATGCATGTGAACTTAAGAAAAATAAACACACATTTTAATTTTACCTATTTATTACACAATACTTGATTTATTATGTAATATTATATGCTCACATTATACAAATTGCATCAGAAATTACTGAAAGGATTAGAAGACTGCAGCCTTTCAAAAATGATGTAGGACTGTTACTTCCGATAGTAGTAAATTGGTAATGTGGACCAAATCTTTCAATAAAAAATTCTGGAAAAATTGTAAAATATTTTAAAATCATTGAAATTGTGAGAAGATAGTAAAAAACCCACCATTAAATTATAAAAAAGTATGGCAGGTATGGCTAAATATAAAAGATGATAGAAAGAAGATAATATTAGGAACACAAAGTAATAAATATAAGTAGAGAGCAGATATAGAATATTATAATGTAAAATGTTGACTTACACCAATGCATTCAAAAACCTAGGCAAAAAGAAAAATTTATAGGAAGGTATAAATTAACAAAATGAAAGAACCTAAATAGATTAATAACTATGGAAGAAGCAAACATGGTCATTAAACACTTGCTATTATCACTCCCTCCCCGTAAATATACCAGCCTCTTGGTTTCTTGACATTCACGCTTACTCTTGCCTATCTGAAACTCTGCCACATGATTTTAACATGGCAGAATCCTTCTCCAATATTATTTAATCAAGAATGCTTAACTGGCTATATTTCTATTATACTATCCATGTTAGAGTTTTCTTCATTGCCTTGATGTTTCATTTTCTTCACAAACATTGATATTATCTGAAGTTAGATATGTTAATTTCTAATTTATTTGTTTTTTTACTTGTACTTCATCTTCTTTACTATAAATAGTGCCACAAAAACAAGGACTTTATGAGTCTTTTCTACTTTATCACTAGGATCTTTATCCCTAGAATACACTCTGACATATTATAAGCATGTAATAAATATTAATTTATTGAATGAATTTCAATAAAATAGAAAATAAAATGAGGATCTTTGATAAAATTGCCACTATTCAAGATTATAGTGGAGATTCTAGCCAATGTAATAACACAAGGAACAGTGACAATAAATACAAATATTGGGAAAGAATAAAAAACATCATTATTTGCATATGTTATTATTGTCAGCTAGGAAAAAACAAAATCATTAATCCACAGCTGTGAAGTGCAATAAGAGAGTTTGTCAAGATGGAAAGATATAAAATCAAAACGCACACATAAATCAAGTTTTCTTGTATAGTAATAATAATAAATTAGGAAATACGATGCATTCTCAATAGCAACAAATATTCTAAAGTGTAAGAAGTAAGCCTAATAAAAAACGTACAAGAATGTTATGGAAAAAACATGAAAAGCTTTACCAATACCTATAAAAATTCCTAAATTAATGGAGAGGCAGTCTATCTTTACAGATAGTATGACTCACTATTTAAGACTCCTCACACTAATCTGTAAGGACAATTTAATTCTAAGAGAAATCAGAACTGGATTCTTCACAGGTCTGGAAAACTGATTCTAAAATTCATGTGAACACTTAATATGCAACAATAGCCAAAATAACTAAAAACCAAACAAATTCATTGGTGATTTTTAAATGTGCCTTACTAAAATCCAAATATGTGAGTCCAGAAATAACCTACCAAATACATGAAGATTGAATAAATTGTGGCAAACATCTTTCAAATAAATGAAGAATGAAGACAGATAGACCAATCTATGAATAGTATTGGAATTACTATCTAGTACATATGAAATATTTGTGTAAGAAATCATGAATAACCCAGTAGGAAATTGGGCAGAAATAAAACACATACAGTGATGATTACAAAGGGAAATATACATGAAATTAAGTGCAGTTTACACAATAATCAAGGAAATACAAATTGGAAGAAGAAGACACTATTCTCCTGCTTGATACTCACTGTTTTTGGCAGCCCTTTCGCCTCAGCCTTTTGTGTTTTAGAGTTTTATATAGGTTCTTATTGCAGTAAAGTTAAATATACATTTCTGATTTCTTATTCGCCTTGTAGATTTAAGAAGATTTCTAACAGAACAAGAGAATGTATGAAATTTACTCCACCATTTTAAATTGGGAAGTTAGCACGTAATTCCCAGTCTTTTAAAGTTGATAATTAAATATTAATTAAGAAGTTAATTATTAAAAGAAAACAGAAAAGCTGATTTGTGGTTAAGAATTATGTTTATGTGAAGAATTGACTTAAGTGTTGGGAGTTTTAATTTGGAGATAGGCTACACTAGAAATACAAAGTTAGTTGCAGTTTTATTTGTGCAATTTCTAAAAAAGAGATTTCTCTAGAATTTTAAACAATTTTTTCAGACTGTATCAAGTTATAATCTAGATAGCTGCATTTTATTTAAAAATTATTTTAGTACTTCAAGGTATAAAACTGTTTTATTGCAAATGTGAAGTTTATCTTTAGGGTCTTAGTTAGATCTTAACTGAAATTTTTTGCACACATTTAACAATATGGATTATATACAATCTTAAGGAATACACAGAAAACCCTTTATATAGGTGTGACAGAATATCCATAGAAAATTAACCTTCCTTTTAGGAGTTGGCAAGGGAGAAAGTAGTAGTGATTAAGGTGTCAGGTTATAATTGGTGATTAAGGTGTCAGGTTGTATTTGCATTTACTTTCAAATAAACCATCAAGTCTCAATAAATAATTAAAAGAGGCAATCTTTCTCAGCATGGAGTGGTTAGGTAGGTGTGATTAAAATTTTTGAGGAACCATTATTAGATATTTTTTTTATTGTGGTAAGAAACACATAACATGAAAGCTACCCTTTTAACAAAATTTTAACTCTACAGTACAGTATTATTAGCTGTACACACTGTTGTATGGCAGATCTCTAGGACTTTTTAATCTTATATGATTAAAACTATATACCCATTAAAGAGCAACTCCCTATTTCCCCTCCCTTGACCCCTGGCAATTACGATTCTCCTTTTTGCTTCTAAAAATTTTACTACTTTAGATATATTATAAAAGTAAAATAATATAGTACTTGGCTTTTGTTACTGACATTTTATGTAGCATAATGCCCTCCAGTTTCATTCATGTTGTAGGATATGAAACATCCTTCTTTTTTAATAGCCTTCTTTTTAAAGGATGAATAATATTCCATTGTATGTATATACTACGCGTTATTTATCCAACATTTTGGCCATCAATGGGCATTTAATTTGTTTCCATCTCTTGTCTAATATGAATAACACTGCAATAAATATGGCAGTGCATATAACTCCATGGGGATGGAATTGAATCTATAGATTACTTTGTATTGTATGGGTATTTTTACAATATTAATTTTTACAATCCATGAACATGAGATGTCTTTCCATTTATTTGTATTTTCTTTCATTTCTTTCAGCAGTGTTTTGTAGTTCTAAATATATAAGTCTTTTGCCTCCTTGGTTAAGTTTATTCCTAAGTATTTTATTCATTTTGATGCTATTGTAAATGAGATTGTTTACTTAATTTCCTTTTTGGATTGTTTGGATTGTATAACAATTCTACACATCGTTAGTGTATAGAAACACAGCTAATTTTTATATTTTGATTTTGTATCATGCAATTTTACTAAATCCATTTATTAAACTTCCATCTTAGTACTGCTTTTGCTGAATCTCATAAGCTTTTGTATGTTATGTGTTTGTTTTCATTTGTTTCAAGATATTTTCTAATTTCCTGTTTGATTTTTTTCTTTGACCCATTGGTTGCTCAAGAGTGCATTGTTTAATTTGTACAGACTTGTAAATTTCCTAGTTTTCATTCCACTATCGATTTCTGGTTTAATTCCATTGTGTTCAGAGTAGATACTTGGTAGATTTCAATTTTCTTAAATGTTTAAGGCTTATTTTATGATCTAACATGTAATTTATTCTAGAGACTGTTCTATTTGTGCTTCAAAAGAATGTGTATTCTGCTGATGCTGGGAGGAAAGTTCTGAATGTGTCTGTTAGGTTCATTTGGTCTATAGTATTATTTAAGTCCTTTGTTTCCATATTCATATTTTGTTTGGATGCTCTATTTAAAGTGGGATATTAAAATCTCCTGTTTTTGCTTTGCTGTTTGTTTCTCTTTTCAGTTTGCCTAAGTTTGTTTCATATATTTGGGTGATCTGATGTTTAGTGTGTATATATTTATAATTGTTGTATTTTCCTGGTGAATTGATCCTTTTATCATTATATAATGTCCTCCTTCTTTTTCTCCAAGTGTTTGACTTGAAGTCTATTTTGTCTCAAGTTATTATGGCCACCCCTGCTCTCTTTTGGTTACCATTTGCGTGGACTATATTTTTCTGTCCTTTTACTTTCATCCTGTGTGTGTCCTTAGACCTAAAGTGGGTCTTCTGAATACCGAATTTAGCTGGATCTTATGTTTTTATCCATTCAGCCACTCTATGTGTTTGGGGAGTTTAATTCACACATTTAAAGTTATTACTCATAGGGAAGGACTTACGATTAACATTTTGTTAATTGTTTTCTGTCAGTCTTATAGGTTTTTTGGTCACTCTTCCTCTCTTGCTGCCTTTGTGTTTTGTTGATTTTTTTATAGTGTTATCATTGATCCCTGTCTCGTTTTCTTTTGTGTGTCTTCTATAGGTCTTTTCCTTGTGTTTACCATGGAGTTTACGTAAAACATTTTATAGTTATGAAAGTCTTTTTTAAGCTGATAATAAATTAAATTGCATACAAAAACTCTGTTCTTTTACTTCTTCCACCTGTGCTTTGTGTTATTGATCTAACAAATTATATCTTTTTATATTATGTTATTCACTATTTATCTATGTATTTACCTTTTACAACAAGATTTATACATTTATATGCTTTTGGGTTGCTATTTTTTTTCTTTCAATCAACACTGATCATCATAATCAATACTGATTTACTAAGAGGGGTATATTCAGTCTCCTACTGTGTTTGAAAATTTATTTTCCTTTCAATTTTTTTATTTTTAATATTTTGACTCAATGTAAATTTTCACGAGTTTAGAATTATGATTTATATTTTTCTATTCTCTTGCTTTCAACCTTTCTGCATCTTTATATATAAGAATTTTTTTTCCATAAGTAATATATAGTTAGAATTTTTTTTTTATTTAGTCTAACAACTTTTGCAATTTAATTCAAGAACTTAAATCTATTCTTCTGGTATAAACTTTCTTTTTCTTTTTTGTTTCCTTTCTTTGGGATTACATGTCATAAAAATTATTACTTCATTTTTTAATAGTTTGTTAGTTTAACTATTTTTATGCTTCTTTCAGTTATGTCCTAGAAAGTAAAATTTGCAATTTTTTAGTTATTAAATCTAATATATTAGCACTTTTTATATCTTGCCAGACTGGGAGGAAGTTTAGAACATTTTAACACCATATAATTGTACCCTTCTGACTTGGGCTCTTGTGATATTGCCATCGATTGTTTTAATGCTATAAATATTTTAAACCACATAGGACATTATTACTGTTGTTTTATTCAACCAATACTCATTTAGATTTACCCACATAATTATCTTTTCATCGACTCCTCTATCTCTGAATTCCCACTAGGATCATTTACTTTCCGACAATAAAATAACCTTTAATATTTTCTACAGTATGAATCTGAGGTGAAAAATTCTCAGAAACTTTTGTCTGCTATTTTCTTTCAGTACTTGAAGATATCATTTCATAGCTTCAGGTTTCTTTTTTTCTCTCTTGAGAAGTCAGCTATCACTCCTATTATTACTTCCTTGCAGATAATAAATATGCCCTTCTTTTCTTCTGGCTATTTTTCAGATTTTCTTTCTTATATTTGATAGCTTACTGTAATGTAACTAGGTGTGGTTTTCCATTTTACATTCATTATATTTGAGGTTCATAGCACATCTTCAATCTGTGGCTTTAATGACTTTCATCAGTTTTGAAAAATTCTATCAGTATTGCCTCACATGTTGCTATAACATTTTCTATCCCTCTGTGGAACTATAATTATAAAAATATTAGTTTTCAGAGTTTCCCAAATATTGGTAATTTTTTTCTATGTTTTCCATTTATTTATCTTTCTCTTCTTCAGAATGGATATTTTGTCCTGATCGATCTTTCAATTTCCTGATCTCTCTTCAACTTTTTTCTACTCAATTTTAACCTCATTATTGTACTGTAATTTCAGCTATTAGATTTTTCAGTTCTAAAATTTCCATTTGGTTAATTTTTATAGTTGTTGATTCTTGCAAAAATTCTCCACTTTGTCTTTTGACTCCTTGAATATGTTAGTGACAGTTATTTTATTTTAAAGCCTATATCAAATTTTCTAGATTTTTCTATATTTGCTATAGGCCTCTTTCTACCATAGGTTTATTCTCTTAGTTTATAATTATTATCTTCTTATGTCTTTTTTAATTAAATGCTAGATAATATAGATTAAAAATTACAGAGATAATTCGATGCTTTGAGTGATGTTATCACTCTCGTAAGTGGATTTGGTTTAATTTTTAACAGGCAGGTAGGCTACGATACTAGCTATTTGATATCATCTTAATGTAATTGTGAATTCAAATGACTTGGATCTGGGCTTCAGTGCTCATAATTCAAATTTACATTTACCCTTAGTGTGTAGCCATTTTGAGTCACAACAAAATGTTTGCAGTCCTTTTCAGAGCCTATCTGTATTGCTGAACTCTAAATTCCAATTTCTTTTCCAGTCCCTTGAGTCTTCTGAAAGTTCTGCTCAACTACATTTTTTGGGGGGATTTAAAACACCTTGAGACAAAAAGTAGTATCAAATTCTGGGCTCTTTATTTTGTACTCTTTTCCATCTTAGTCTTTGTTCTTAAAATCTTTATTGACATAATAATTCTTTAATATTTTAACAAAGTTTTCTTTTTTAAAATCTACTTTCCCTAGATTTCATAGTTGTTCTAAGTAGGGGCATTGGTCCAAGACAAATATTCCAAATTTGTCACTCACAGAAACTTTAATGGTTTCAAAATAAAGATATCACAGACAATAGTCTCTGCTTTATATATATTATTGTTCTATGCCAATGAAGGAAGCAATGGTTTACTACAGGGAATTAGACAAAAGTTCTAGCAGGTAATGCCAGAGGGTGAGAGTAACATACCCCAATTTTAAAATAAATTTATTCTCAGAACTAAATTGTGAAATTTAGAACTGAGCAGAGAAAACAGTCTATTCCTGACAGACTGTCTAATTTATTTCATGAAAATGTCTTCAGTTAAGCCTGGGAAAAAATGTCACTGTTGCATTTGAAAGTGTGGTTATTGGCAAGGGAGCCACGGGCTACTGAAAAGGTAGCCCCTGGGATCAGAGATACAGTACCCCAGGTTTTTTCAAGGTATTATGAACACTTAACTCTCTGATTATAGTCTTTATGGTCAATAGAGATATCTATTTGCAGCTGAGCTCTTATTGATACTTCCTGTTGATACTTTTGAGTCCTGAGTAGGTCATTCCTCACCAGTAAATTCTTTATTATCAACCTTACTTTCTATCTCTTTTACTCCTCCCCTCCTCCTCCACCATCATCCTGCCAACTCTAGCAGTTAAAAAACGTCTACTTTCACTGCAAACTTCTTAGGAATGTTCTCTGAGCTAATCTCATTCCTCTGCTATCTTCCATAAATTAGTCTAGGCTTTTTCTCTGCTCATGGTCTCACTTGTTTTCAGCCTTTTTCTGGAATTCATTTGATTTGTATTATTTTCTGTCCTTTCAATAAGTGTTGGGGAAGGAAGGAGGTACACATAGTTACCAATCTTCCATCTTGAATTCAAATCTGAATTTGTTCTAATACAGCTTTTTTCCACATAATTAAATTAATATTTATGATTCCATGTTTCCTGGAAGTGAATTTAATTGAATTGCAGATGAATTTTTCTTTGTATTTTACTGTTTTGGAACTGTATAGCTTATTGTTAGGTAAAACATTGTAATTACTGTTAAGTAAACCTTTTAATGATTGATTCTTCTAGTCAAATTTTGAAAGTAATAGTATTTTTCTTAAATCTTGGGATTAGACTGTGTTTTTGTGTTAGGAATAAAAAAAGCAGGAAATCTAGAGCTTAGGAATTTGATTTTTCTTATAAAAAGTTTCTTTTATGAAGTTCATTGATCAAAAATTCCATCAGTTAATTTATGAACTGAATGGACAGGTGAAAGTTTAAATGTATATTTTAACAATAAAAATTAAGTTTAGATATGAACATTACATTTTACCTCATTTCATATTTTAGTAAGTGTACATTTCCTTTGCAAAACTTAAGTTTCACACTAAACATTGGTAATAACATTGTATTTTGAAAATAATAACACTTTTCTTTTGAAAGATGTAATGTAAGTGTTTCTAACAGTTAGATAACTGGATTTTAGTTTCTATCACTGGGCAAAGGAAAAGGTTTGATACATTCCACCCCCCCCCCAATTTTACGTAGAGAATGTGCAGCTCTATGAAACGTGATGACAAAAATAATAGTGCAGTGCTGGTTGGAGAGAAGCATTTTCTTTTTCAGAAATCAATAGGAAAAGCGAGTGATCCCATTTTTCACCTGAGGCAAATCACCATTACAGAACAGAGGAGTGCTCATCTAGTAGGGGCAGCCGTGACACAACGTTCCATCAGTGACTATTCAAGGTTAGGAGCAATGCCAAATACTAGGGAGAAGCTAATTAAATTAATTCTGTGGGAAAGTGACACGATGACTCAGTGCAATCAGCGTGTTCCAAAAGCTTTCCCTTTACCCTTTTCAGCATCACCCAGCCTCTTCAGCATCTCACTCACATACTTAATACCTGGTGTGTGATACCTGGTTCCACTGGTCTTCTTGCTTTTAAGCTGCAATGTGAATATTTGACTTGTTCTATGATTGATGAGTGCAGTGGGAAAGAAATGTAATTGCTTTGACGATGCGGCAGTAAATGGATACTTTCTTTGGAAACTCAACTTGCTTCATTTAGACCCAAACATGCCAAGCAGATGCAGATGATCAACTCACAGCATATGATACAAGCAAATATCTTTCTCTTTTATGTTCCGTTTTTAATGTAACAGTAAACTAACATCTGTTGTTCTGAGCATCACAAATCTGTTCTTTTCAGTGTAAAGGTTTGCTGAGCATTGATATTTTACTGAGAATAGTTTTTGTGTGGCAATTAAACTATACCATATTTTTATGTCAAATTCAAATATTTTTTGGAAAGGTCATTGTTGTTTGTGTGTAACCAACTGAGCGGTACTGCTATGATAGATGTAGTTAGAAGGTAAAATTATTTAAATGATAATATTCTGGGAAGTGCATGAGAAGAACAAAGGAAAGAAAAAGGTAATTGGTGTTTACAGGATAATCTGGCATTGTCAACATTCTTTCATATATTCTTTGAATCCATTCTTTACAGAAAACATTTTGTTCTGCATAAGAAATGCTACACAATATTGTAAAAATTTCAATATCTGTTATGGTATTATTTGGTGTCTCTGTGAGCCTTTTCTAGCTCTCAAGATAGACCCTTGAATACAATAAGTAACAATACTAGAATCTTTCTATGAACCATAGAATCATAGGATTGCAAGATTCTTTCTAGTGCAATAAAGAAATATTAGAATAGACAGAAAAGGAAAAACCAGGAGTTTGTTTTTTAAATCACTTAAACATGACCAATATTATTTCTAAGGATAAGTTAGCCCGTATGTTCGGACAGTAGCATAAATAAATCTAAATTCCTGCATAAGGTACACCTGATGGAAAAATCATGGTTGCATTGCACGTCTCCATGATTTGCTGGCATTAACATTGTTGATTGCAAGAAGGACAAGGTGAAACAGCATGATTGAGGCTACATAGCTTCACTTTCAGAAAATCCAACTTAATATGCACCTTCTGCATCACCCATATGCTACCTTCTTTTAAAGAATCAAAATAATAGAAAACAAATACATAAGCTTGAATATAAAATAAGCCAATGATGATAATCACTGTTATTATTGATTCCAATATTTTATCTAACAACTAACTGAAAAATTTTGAAGTCCATTTAAGGCAGAGCATTATTTTTAAGGGCACAATAAATCATACATTTTTCATTTATAAGAAAAAAATGTTACTCAAAAGATTCTTAAAAAATAGGATTTCTCATTAGTTATAATGCCTGAAGCTGTGGCTTTGGGTATTATGTCCTGCTGTCAGTCCATTTTTCAACCCTACAATTCAATAGCTTTTTTCGTTGAAAATTCTCTTTTATCTAATAACTTATGTATAGGTACATACATACGTAATTATATACTCAGGAGAATTGTAAAATACAAACTTCATAAAGATATTGGAGGATTAACCTAAACATGAAAAAGTTGAAAGATTAAAAATTTTATTTTTTGTTTTAATCAATAAAAATGAAGCACCTGTTCTGCCATAGTATTAAATAATAATATAGGAAAAAAAGTCAAGAATGTGGCACTGTATTACTAAGATTTCCAAAGCTATCAAGCATTCCTGTTGAGAATGATTGGACCTATTGAGATACAAAAGAGCAGCTGGGGACATTTGAAATGGCGATTTATATTTCGTGCTACCCTGGTCAGAGACGTGAGCAGCAACGTGAAATAGTATAACAATGCTTAAATCAGGCCAGGATGCTATCAAAAAGACAAGTTAGTATCTTACTAACTTAATATATCTTAGTAAAGTAGACATCAATATAATTAAAGATTTAAATTGTTTGGATGAGGTATCTACAGTTTCAGTTACTAGTAATTAAAAAACTAGAAGTAACACTCAACACTTAGATTATTATTACTTACATTAGTTTTGAAATATGTACTTCGTGGATATTACATTAATTTATGTTTTAATGTCCCACAATTGAAAATGTTAACTGTTGCATTATGTAAATTAATATTTATTTAATTGGCAAGTGCTCTATTTGAGCAAAAAATTATTTTTATCTGGGGTAAGTAGGTCAATTGGGGGAAGAAGAGGATGAGGAAGCAAGGAAATTTTTATGTTTAATTTTAAAGGTATTTTACCTGTGGGTAGTGGTAGCAATTAGTGCCCATGTGGTAATTCAGTTTGAAAAATACATCAGGTTCTTAAAAGATATCTCTGTTCATTCCTTTAAAGATGCGAAACCAAACTTAACAAAATATCAGACAATATTTTTCACTAAGGTACCCAATGTCTATTTTATTTGTTTTGTTTTTAATTGTTTGGTATACTGGGAATCCAGGTTGTCTAGAACTTTTATATGATCATTTAATAAGTATTCTCATAGCTACTTTGAAATGTTGTACAGTCCTTTTCTCTTAAATGTGAGCTGAATATTATAAATAATCATATGAGTCCTAACTTTGCTTTTATAAATGACAAAATGAAAAAAAAAAGGAAAATTGAAAAATTCCCTCAAATCTTGAATTATTACATACAATTAATATCTGATTTGCCAAAGCTTCAACTATGGTGTATTTAACAACAAGGTTTTTTTATATACCTGCTTTCAAAATAGAGTACATTATCAATTCCCTTGAGTGGATCATACCCTGAATTGTTTCTTTCATTACCTGGCTTATTGCTATTATTGTAGAGTAATTGTCTAAGGATGTAATTATGTTATGAAAGATGAAGTAGAAGATAAAGATAAATATAATACAAATGGCTTTTGAATTTTTCAACATTCTGCTTATTTCTATTGTTGTCTGCATTGGGATATAAAGGGATCGTAGCCTTTATAAACCATTCTACAGTCCAGAGATGTTTCACCTGATCTCTATCATGACACAGAATGTGTCTGACTGAGGTATTTGTAAGCTTGGGTTTAGGGCAATTCTCTAGGGCAATCCCTGTATTGTTTTTTTTTTTTTCTCATTAAAAAATCCCACAAATTGAATGCAACCAAGGGAGGGTGATGTATAAGAATAACCTTGAACCATACTAAGACAATGTTTTATAGTAAAGTAAATTATCTCATGAATTTTGATGCTTTCAATATTATTATGGACAAATTATTTATGACATACCATTGTATTATGGTACTGGATGAGAACTACTGATAAAATTGTCAATGGTTTTTTCTTTAAAATTCTTATGTCACTTTTGATTCTTGGCTGGTTTGACAGTGTTATATCTTCTAATTTAAAATAATGGTCAGACACACATTTGGAATGACCTGGTCAGCTAGAATATGCTGCTGTCAGAATACTTCAGCTGCAAGAGTCTCTTTTATAGTCCATTAAAGCACCATTTAATTCACTGCAACTCTTCTTTTCTGAAAGTTGCTCAAGATTTCTCGAAAATTGAACACACGTCTAAAAGATGTTATTCACAGAAAGAATTTAAATATTGCTAAATTTATAGAGTAACTGCAATTGAATTGAAGTTTTCATGTTATACAGAGCTCCTGACCTTAGGAAGGTCATAGTCTATTGTAGGTAAATATAAGTGTGCTTTGCTTAATGTAATTATACTTAATTATTTTTCTCATATGTACAATTTTTCACAAAAGAATCAGAATAAAATTTGAAAATTTGAGAAGCAGATACTATCTTTCTTCCTAAAATTAGTGCCCAAGTCTCCAACTTTACCATCAGAAAAGACAGCTCTTGTTTTTCTGGTTTTTCTGGTTTTGTTTTTCTGAGATTATAGGGACTTTGAGTTTGGCTTTCCCATTGGGGTCCTTCCTATAATTACCTCTATTATTGAACTAACATTAGAACTGGTGGGTGAAGAAAGTGAAGGTGAGAATGAGAGAGAAAAGGAGCCAATCACTCTTCCTTTATCTATATTAACATTAATGAAGATGGTGATGTTAATGCTAATGTTGAAAGAATTAGCTTATATGTTTCTGTCCCTTACTGTGTGCCAAGGGCTCTGCTCTGCATGCATTATTTCCTTGTATCCATGTGACAATCCAGTGGGTTGGACACTGTTATCTTGTTCCATTTTATGGATAAGGAAATAGAGACTTAAAGATTTTATGTCCTTTTCCCAGGATCCCAGAAGTAGATCCAAATAGCCAAACTAAGATTTGAACTCTAATAATGATAATTTAAAAACAATTTTTAATGATATATCTGTAAGGTATTATATATTAAGAACCAAAATAAAGACTAAATACATTTTAAAAAGGAAAACAGATACATATGTTAACATGGATATAGACCAATCTTTCCCAAAATGTGTTCCAGAGCATACTAACAGGTATTTTGTAAAGCATCTCTTAATAAGAAAGGAATTCTAGGTTTCAATAAGATTGAGGAACATAAGCTTACATAAAATTAAACAAGATTCTTTATTGCTTGATTTTCCAGAACATTTACTGGGTAGATCACTAAAAGGAAAATATATATAATATTTCCTAGACTGATGTGCATTTAACTTTTTTTCCTTGAGCAACTTGCTTTGGGAAATACTCTAGATAAAATCTGATTCACAGGTAAACATGTCAGCATTTCATATTTTCAGAATGACTTAACCATTCTAGTAGGTCTATAGTGATATATTATTGTTTGTTAAATTTGTGTTTCCTAAAGGTGAATGATGTTGAATATGTTTCAATATGCTTATTTGCCATCTATGTGTACTCTTTGGTATAGTCTCTTATCAGGTATTTTTCTCATTTTCAAGATTTTTATTTTTTATTGTAGAATTTTTAAACTTCATCATATGTTTTGGAAACAGTCTTTTATGTGATATGAATTTTGCAAAATCTTTCTCCCCCTGAGACTTTTCACTCTCTTAACAGTAAAGTTTTTAATTTCAATTATAAACAATTTGTCAATTTTTCTCTCACATCGATCATGGTTTTGATGTTATATCTGTAAACTTATCACCAAAAGCAAGTCATGTAAATTTTCTCTTTCTATAGAAGTTTTATAATTTTACATTTCCATTTATGTCTATGGTTCACTTTAATTTTGTGTAAGTTGTGAATTCTCTAAGTTCATGTTTTTGCATTGAATATCCAATTGTTCCGGTAGTATTTGTTGAAAAGATTATTCTTTCTCCATTGAATGCCTTTGCATTCTTTTTTTTAAAAGACAATTGAACTATCTTTGTCAATTGACTTTTCCTGGGCTCTCTGTTTTGTTCCATCAATCTTTAAATACATTCCTTCACCAATATCATGTTGTCTTGATTACTATAGCTGTCTGGTAAGGTTTGAAATTAGATGGTCTGATTCCTCCAACTTAGTTCTTTAGGATTGTGCTGACTATTCTAGGACTTTGCCTTCAATACAAACTTTAGAATCAGTTTGTTGCTACCTACAAAGAAGCTTGCTGTGATTTTGATTGGAATTACATTGAAACTGTAAGGTCAAGCTGGGAAGAACTGACATACTAACAATATTAAGTCTTTCAATATATGAACACAGAATATCTCTTTGAAGTTTGTGTGATGTTTGGGATCTATTTGTTTAAGGTCTAGGTCTTTCTCATTCCCTGTAATAGATTCCTACATTAATGGCCTCCAGTGAATCTTGTCTCTTGGTATTCATGCCTGTTTGGAGGTCACCAAGATCACCTTCAGTTTCAATGAGTCATTGTAAAGACACATAGGACCCACACTAGCTGTTGCATTCATGATTACAGTTTATTACTATGAGAGGATATAGATTAAAATCAGCCAAGAAAAAAAGATACATGAGGAAAAAATCCAAGAAATACCATGGATAGGTGTATGGACTTGGTGTCCTCTTCCAGTGAAGTGGCATGGACATGCTTATTTCTCCCATAAACAATGTATGGCAACACACTGAAGTGCTGTCAATCAGGGAAACTCACCAGAATCTTGACATCTAAGGTTTTTATTGGAGGTCACTGCATGCTTATGCGACTGATCTCAACAACTCAGATTCCAGACTCCCAGAGCAAAAACAAGCATTCACCATAAATAACATTTGTTAGCATAAACTATATGATGAAATTGGTACAGCATGTTCACTGCCTTAGGAATACAAAAACAGTCATTTACCATAAATGATATTTTTAGCATAAATTATCTCATCAAAATGGTACACTGTAGTATAAAGCCTCAGGCATACAAAAACACTTACATCAGGCAGAATATTCCAAGGGCTCAGAGCTCTTTTCCCAAATCCCAATCCTGAGGACAAGTATTTCTTGGAAATGTGTGGGGTTGATGAAGTCCAGGCCTGCTGAATTAACTCTTTCCTGCACAGTGCCTTTGTGTAGTTCTATCCCATATTGACTGTGTGCTTGGCCTTGTGACTTTCCTTGGCCAGTGGGATATTGACAACTGAGACATAAACACTGGGCTTGTTATTAATATATGCTTGTGCTTGCCTTCTTGGAAAGCTTCTGCTATGTAAAGAAGCCTTACCTAGCCTCCTTGAGGATGAAGAAATCAAGAGAAGGCTCATCCATTTCATCTATCCCAGCTGAGCTCAGTCAACCCATCAACTTATAGGAAATAATGACTTGTTTTCATTTTAAGCCACTAAATTTTGGAGTAGCTTATTATACAGCAAAAGATAATTTATATAGAAATTGCTTCTAGATGTTGGACCAATCCCAGAAGGAAGCTGATTGGACTGAGTCTACTCTATTCTATCTTTGAAGTCAGAAGAATAAGGTGAGAACATTGACTTCAGAGCACAGTCATAATAATATCTTTTCAGGACAGAAAAAAAGATAAAAACAAACTAAAATAAAAGTATATAGGCTATAGAGTGGGTAGTGGTGTATTGTTTGTGAGGAGGGTACAGATATTGATAAGTATGCATGTTAACACTTGTAGAGTGACTTCTAAAGTAGTGCAGAGAAAAAGTGGAATAAAGTAAAAATAATATATTCAACATGAGACAAAAGAAGGAAAAAGGTAAAAGTCTGAGAAAAGAATCATAAAATAGGATGGTCAAAATAAATCAAAACATAGGAATCATCATGATATATGACTAGACTAAATGCTCTGGTCCAGAGATGATAAATGGATAAACATCAAAATCTATTTATATGCTGTTTATCATAAAGAGATGTAAAAAATCATAAAGAAGAAACTTTAAAATCAACCAGAGGGAAAAAAGGACACATTACATACTTGGAAAAATAAAAGAAAATATAATTAAATTTATCCATAAATTATGAAGATCAGATTCCAATGAACTCACACCTGTAGAGTACTGAAAGAAAAAACTGTCAGTGCAGATTTTACATTCTGTAAAAATATTCTTCAAAAATGGAGGAAATATTAAGATATTCTCAGAGAGATGATACCTGAGAGTATTCATCAGCTTCATATAAGAAATGCTATAAGAAGTAATGGGATTCCAACTCTCTAACAAGAAATAAAGAGCACCAAAGTAAACATCTGGGTAGGTCACCGTAAAAGACAGTTTTAGTACCTTTGGAAATCACTCACTCCCATTCTCTCTGTGTCTCTTTCTCTGTGTGTGGATGGGCATCTATGTAATTATATTCGTTTAAAAGACTATTGACTCTTTAAAGCAAAACTCATAAGAAGGTAGTGTGGGGATTATAGTATGTGTGGTGGTAAAATGTAAGACATAAGAAGCATGAAGGCAGGGGGACGATAAGTTAGACTGCTTTAAGGGTCTCACGCTGTTTGCGGAGTAGTGCAATAGCATTTGAAAGTTGCCAGGCAGCTTTCTGAGAAGGGGATTGGTGCACTGGATGTTTATCAGGAGTGCGACTGTAGAAGAGAGAGGGATGGAATGTGATGAGGGAAAGGGATATTTGTGATGAAGAACAAATAAAGGCTTCATCCACCCCATGGGTGCTCTGGAGCCTGCAGGGTCCTTTAGATTTGTTCTAAGTTGGGAGGAAGGAGCCAGACCTTTTCATCCCTGGGATGAGCAGTCATTAAATATTGACTGCCCCGAGGAGCACACAAGAGCTTTGAAGAGGTAGTTTTCTTTAACGGAGGTAATCCGAGAGATAAGGGACGGCTGAGAGCCATTGTACAGCTGCTTGTCTCTCAGCTGCAGCCACGAGGACTTCATTTCTGAAGGGGTAATGGCTGGGGTAACACAACATCCACTGAAGGATACAAGCATGTGTCAGGACGCAGAGGGAGAAACTAGTAGAAGTATATATTCCAGAGTCTTAACGATGGCCACCTTAGGAGCTCGGAACTGGGAGTATGTTTGTGTGTGAAAATATTAATTTTTTCCTTGTATATCTTTCTATTATTTCCTCTGTTATGAATGTAACTTCTGACAATAGTCCTTAAGTTTTGTAAAGACTCACAAAATGGTGTTTTAATTTCAGCATTCTTTTGCACTTAATGCTGGTTATGTTTCTTTAAAGACAATGGTCATAGTCATACCAATCAGAATTTAAAGGAAAATAAGAACATCTCTTTATTGAATTTGAAAGTTTCTCTTATCTATCTTCAGTTCATCAGATTTTCTTTTCATTCTTAAAGCTGTGAGTGGGAGAAAATACTATTCTTGCTACCTAGGTTGCCAACCAAGGATAAGTACCTTTGAGCAGAAAACCAATTAGTAGTTATTCTTACACTGTGGTTGGATGTAAGAGTGCTTTCATCCTCCCCGGGAAAAAAAGGAAGAAAGAAGGAAAGAAAGCTTAGTGTACCATTAGCCAATAACAGACTTTCCTTTGGCTGAAGGAAGTTCCTGATCATAGTCTCAATCCTTACTTGAATTAAATTTCTAGCTTTGTGTATTTTATTTTTTTTAAACATCAATAATTTTGAACTGAAGGATTGGAAAGGCACATGGAGAAAACTAGTCATAGTCCAAGATGAATAGCTGAAACAGATGCCAAGGAGACAGCATGTTTTTCTCCATCAAAGTTATGTTTAAAAGGTATGTTAGTACATTTCTATTTCCTTTAGTTTAAAAGGAGTTACGATGGGCAAATGTGGAACCAACTTTGCTGTTAGAACCAGTAGTGTATTAGTTTAAAAGGAGATTTGAAAGGGAATAAATGTGATGCTTGTGAGTAGATTTATGCACAAGAACCATTTATAGATATTTCTCTAACATAAGTGATATATAAAATTTGTTTGTATGTTGATAAGGCAATTTATATCCCTACTGACTAAATATTATTAAGTCCAAATACTTCTTAGCCATAATTTCTGTCACCTAACAGTGGCAGATGTCCTCATTCAAAGCATATGAAGGAAAGCTATTTTTTAAATAATATATATGTTGCAACGCAGTTATTCAAAGTATAACTGACATCACATCAGTAGATTTTGAGATATTTTTATTTTTAAAAGGTAATGAAATTTCTGTATTTTCTGTGGCAAATTAATAACACCGTATACCACTTTGAATGCAATATTGATTATATCACTTTGTAAAATCTTCTGCCTGGGGTTTAAGTTACTGACTCTGGCATCTTATTCGTCTGATAATTGCATTTCAATTCACTTTGGGAAACTATGCCTGAATTAATTGAGTCATTACAGTTAAAGTTGGTAATAAACAATAATAGGAAATATTTGTCTGTTCAAGTGCTCTTATTGCCCTTAACCATTTTGAATTATTAAACCATCGAAATCAATACTGCTCACTTATTTTTAATAATGAATTCAATGACATAAAAGTAAACAGTTTTAGGAAATGACTTTCTTTTTGAAGCCCAGCACATGTTGCTATGTATGCAGAGTGCAGAATGAACTTGCAGCAGCTTTTGGCAGTTTTAAAATTATTGTTAATTAACTTTTCTGCTCAAATTCCTGCAAGCTCAACTATAGTTGATGAGTTATCATGCTACAGCCAATAAATCCTGAAGTAATTTCATAAACATAGTTATTTAACCTAAATTGGATTCTCCATCAATCGAGACAAATCAATTTTTAAATGCCATAATATTGTGAGTTTTAATAATGCTGCTTTATACTTATATTGGTTCACACTTAGGGGCTTAACATTTATGCATTCTAATATTTCTGCAGAAAAGTATTCAAAATAGAATTATTAATAGTAATATATATGAAATGTATATTTAAAGTGTATTTATTTACACTTATTACATTTATTTATTGAAACGTAAAGAAGATATACTGAGGTCTAGTACAAAGACAAATGAAGGCGCCCTTCAGGGGGCCTTAGCTGTAATTTCAGCCCTACCATCTAACATTTTCATGAATGCCAACAAGTAATTCAATTTTCTGGGGCTCAGTTTATGCCTTGGCAAAATGGATATAATGCACCAAATTCCTGTAAAGATCAAGAGTTAATGTATCAGAAGTGCCTTATACTGCATAAAGGGTTTCACAGTTTTTATTGCCTATTATTTTTATCTTTTCCATGTATTTAAATTTATTAAATTCAATTCTATATTTCTATATAGCTATATTTTACATGACTACAATTACTTCAAATTTGTTGCCAAGGTAATCATGGACTATATATATATATATTTTTTTTTAATTCAAGATTTAATCTGGCTTGCTTCAGGGGTTTCTAGCTTTATCCATAAGATGTGGAAAATGATCTCTTACATAGAAAAATATGCAAAAAATATCCCAGGTTAGAGAATAGTCTTTCTGGATTAAAACTGGGATATTTGATTCTGAAAAAATCTCAGGAGTGATGATTTCTTATTAGTTTAATTAATATTTAAATAAATCTTTCATCAAAGGAATATGTGTTTAAAATACATATTATATCATGATAAAGAAAGCAAATAAAATTCTACTAAAAGCTTAGTTTACTATTTTTTGAAAAAAGAAATGGAGATGAAAGAAAGATTGATGTATTTTGTTTCTGGATAGCTATTTATTGTATTAAGTGTGACTAAATAATTAATTCATTTACTAATGCCACCATATATTGATTATATGTTACATGTTCATTGTTAGATGCTGACTCTGTAAGGATGTGAAAAATGGGTCTGCTTTTATATACTACTAGTATAGAGAGGGACGCCGACTGGTAAAAGATTACGACGGGCTATGTGTCATGACAGGCTCATGTCTAAAAAGGAGACATGTAATTGAGAATGTTGGACTACCTTCCTAGAGGAAGAAAGATGTGGACCCAGTGTTAACTGGCCAGTTTTACAAAAAGCCTTCCAGTTTTATCTGCTTCTCAATTTCTTTTTCAGTGAAAGAGATTTTAGTACTATACTATATTTATCTAAATCTATGGTATGATTTTTAATACTCTACTTACATCATGTAGAATTTTAGGTGATGTGAAGATCCTATCCTCCAGCTTTACATTACCAGCTTATAGAGGGTTACAAAGATGCTGCCACCCCACGTTTGTTCCTGGAAGTTGTAGGACCAAGAAGCGGGCATGCTGACTTCAGTCTGGGGTGCTGCCTCTCCTCAGACGTCTGTTCTCACATTATGTTCTTAATTCCATCCAAATTCAGAAAGCACATGAAATTCAATCATATCTATGTAATTTGTGTTTTAGTTTTGTATATTCATTATTTGCATCCAGCGTTATTACATTGACTTTTGACAACCAGAAATTGATGAAGGACTGAGAGAGAGAACGTTGCTTACATTATTCACTTATTTACTGCAGGTATCAAAAAATTCACTGGATGTATAACACTGAAGAAAGAAAAGGAAAGTAAAGAAATTTTCTAGTTCTATGGAGAAATGTAATTTTTGTTGTTGGATTTGTAAAGGTTATGAACTGAATGATTTGAATCCATCATAAACCCTCAAATTCCTACTCTGACCAGAATATAATTACATTTCTACGGCCTTAAAAAGGCAGAAATCTATAAAATTCAAAAAACATTAAATTCAAGTGTAAAATCTAGTGCTAGCAAAAACTTTGCAATAGTTTAAGGTGTATGTAAGTTCCTTCGTGACTGAATGCTTGCTTTTTTTCCCTCAGATATCACCCATTTTTCTGCGCCTAGGACACTCTCCACTGATTTTTGAGGTCAATGTAGGAAGAGATTCCTTTTATGCTCTGGTTCTTTATTTCACAGCAGTTATTTCTGGTTATGTAACAGTGCTGTGACAAAGATTCTTTCCTCCACCAAGCTCTGGACAGGGTGCTCTGCTACTGACTGGGCCCCATGCTTGGGCATGTTCTCAACAGCTCAATTTTATCAAGAATCCTGTCAAGTTGAGTTAGCCAGAATTATCCACCCTCGATATCATAATATCAGAATATCATAGTATGAATAAACTACAATTTATTTAGCCATTCTCTACTTTGGAACATGCATATTGCTTTTAATTATGACATCATAGAGATAAATTCATGTTGACACATAGATAATTATTTCTTATAGATATATTTATAAAAAGAGAATTTGGGGACCAAAGATTTTAGTATATGTGCTGCCAAAGCGAGCACAAGGGACCAAAGATTTTGAGTATGATCTCTGAAAAGTCAGTTAACATTTGAATGAAAAAAAAGTGCTTTACAGTGACTCCTGATAAGCCATGCCCTTGTATAATTTCCTTCTCTTAAACACAGTTTAAACATGTCTTGTTCTAGTCAATAAAATAGTGCAAAGGTGATGGGTAATCGCTCTCTTGATTAGGTTACATTACACAGCAAAGATGATTGAGTTTTTTTTTCCAGGTCTAATTTAGATCCCAAATTAGTTAGTTTTGAGTTAATCAAAAGAAAGATTCCCTTGAATGGGTCCAGTGAAAACCCTTAAATGAGCTCACAAGCTCATAGTAGCTGTTTTTCTGATGAAATACTGACTGATAGACACAGTTTATATATACATATATTTATATTTATGTATATATATATTTATATTTATGTGTATGTGTATATATATTTATATATATTTTATATTGAGGCTCAAACAACTTGACCGATTTGTCCGAAGTTTTACAACTTGTAAGTGGCAGAACTGGGATTTAACCTAGTTTGTTCTGACTATAAAGCAGAGACCCTGAACTCAAATGGTCTCAGAAAGTAGGTGGGTAAGGTAAGAGAATGGCACAAGCTTAGAGTAAGAAATATTTCTTGAAAAGAAACAATTGAGTCTCCTAGTACATAGGTCAGTAAAGCATGTACTCAAGCTGCATTAAGAAAGAGTCAAGGATTTAAATGATCAATCTAAAACACTTGCCTTCAGTGTAGGTCCTTGCATTCAGGCTTTCCCCAATTTAAAAAAAAAAAAAAAGCGTAAGTAGAAGTTACAGCTGAGTAATTAAAAGGCCCCTGGAGGCTATTTTTACATTAAAGGGGACTGTCTGCTCAAAAATTAAAGCCAAATCCTCATTCTTTACAGATTGTTCACCCCAGTGTGTTACATCTGAACATAGACATTCTGGCCTAGTGTGGTCTGATTTTCTGATATTTCTAAAGATACTGACAGTTTTAATTTTCAAATAAAAATTTCCCAATTATGTCTCTGAAAATAAAAAAAAAAGTACAGAGATAGGAGAACTTTCTAAGCACTTTAGATTCTTTATGATAGAGAAAGTGCTCCATTGTATACTAATATCCCTAGTACCCCTAATACTGTTACTCATTTAGTATTTGTTTATGGCTGAGCTTTTTTAAGTCTGGTGAAATATGGCAAGTTGTTTACATACTAAGTAGATTTATAAATATTTTTGGAGTAAATGTTCTTGTATATAACAGCTGAAAGACATAAGTTTGCTTAATCATCTGTATTGGATTTTTCTGGATATGAATTAGGTAACTTATGGCACAAGAAATGAGGAAATGGAACAAATATTCTCCACACTACCCTGCTCCATTATCCATCATCATTATCACACTAATGCTTCTTAATTTATCCCTGATATTAGTCCCTAGTGTGCATATCCTTGGATTCATTAAAGGATCTTTATTCTTCTTGTGATCACGTGTTAGAATACACAGTACTTAATCAATTTGTATCATAATTTTTACTCAAATAATTGTCAGTGCATCACAAAAACCTGTACGTTGGAGCTAGCATTTTTTTTTATTATACTTTAAATAAAGATAATTAACAGCTAAAGTTGAACACATTGCTAAAGTTGTAATTTTTTTTTTAAATAGCTTTGAGTAAGATATGGACTTGCTTTAGGAATTTTTTAATAAAATATTTTCTTTAAAATTGCTATAATGAAAAAGATTGAAGGCAGTTCATTGGCATTCATTCATCATCAATTTCTTTTCATGTTTACTTTGGTAAAAGTTAAAAATCCTTCCTCTTCTATATTTTGAGAATGATCAATATGAAGCCTATATCATCCTCAGCGTTGTAATTGTCTATATCCCTCAAAGAGGTCATTTGAGTTGACTAGATTAATACAGTTGGAAACGGTTTGTAAATAATTTTCAGGGCATGTAGTAATTTTTTCACATATTGTTTCACATCACTTATTTCACAAGATTATAAAACCCAAGTTCAGGGTTGTTTGATTTTGAAGTCAATTTTCAAAAATTATTTTTTGAACTTTTTGTCATCAAAATTTTACATTCAGATTTTGGGGTTTAGCTCTGACATGTAAAGAGCTTGGAAATTGTCATTTCTGTCTTTACAATAAGAAAAAGCTGAATGACTGAAAATCGATAATTTTTCTTGGACCCAGGAGAGAACTGGATTTTCAGGGCAAACTGTCACTCCAAAATCTAGAGAGACAGGCAAATGCAGGGAGTTCTGCTTACTTGGAACAGAAGACACTGGAGCCATATAATGGTAGGAGCACTTACACGACAATGTTAACTAATTACTGGAGACTAAGCGTGGGCTAGCATGACAGCAAGGGACTCCCGGGAGCCACAGTTATGGGGAGCCTCTACACCTTTGCGACTTTACCTCTAGGAACCCCCCACCAGGTTGCCACGTCAAGGATCTGAGGAAGATGCTCTCCTATCTCTGAACAGGAGAGAGAAAGAGTAATTATGAAAAACATCTGGAACCTTCTCAATAACAAAAGTCTACTTCTGGCAGGGATGGGAGGGAGAATTTACCAGAGCCTTGAGGAAGGAAAAACAACCTCCGTCCTAGAATTTTATATCCAATGAAATTATCCTTCAAAAGTGAGGGAGAAATGAAGATTCTCAGACAAACAAAACTGAGATAATTTATCACCAACAGACCTGCCCTGCAGGAAATGTTAAAAGATGTTCTTTGGGCAGAAGGCATATGATGTAAGTCCAAACACAGATCTACATAAACAAAAGAAGAACACTTAGAGAAGGAATAAATTAAGGTAAAATAAATAATTTTTTTTCTATTTTTAATCAACTTATGAAATAACTGTTCAAAGCAATGATAGCAACAGTATGTTGGGTGATGACAGCATATGGAATGCATGGAAGTGAAATGAGTGACAGCAATGTCATAAGGGACAAGAGGGAGGAATTGAGCAATTCTGTTACAAGGAACTTGGCACTACATGTGAGTGGAACAGTATTATTTGGAGGTAAAGTTATGTTAGTTAAAAATGTATATTGTAAACTGTAGAACAATCACCAAAAGTCTTTTTTAAAAATAATTATAATTGATTTACTAAGAGAGGAGGTAAAGTAAAATCATATAAAATAAACAATTGGAACCAGAAAAGGAAGGACAAAAGTATCTGGCAATGACTTAGAACTTAGAATGGTTTATATTACCCCAAATCTATCAGTAATCACTTTAAATATAATTGGTAAATACACCATTTGAAAGAGAGCAATTGTCAGAGTAGATAAAAAAAATGCAACTCTATGTTATCTCTGAGAAATCCACTTTAAATGTAAAGACTCTGCTCATTTAAAAGTTAAGGCATGAAGAAAGATAGACAATGCTAGTAGTAACCAAAACAAAGTTGGAGTAACCATATTAGTTTCAGACAGAGCAGATTTCAGAACAAAAAAATTTATCAAGGATAAAGAGGGGTACTAAATAATGATAATGGGATCAATTCTCTAGGAAGACTGCATAATCTTAAACATATATGGACCTACCAAAAAAGCATAAAATATATAAAGCAAAAACTATTAGAACCAAAAGAAGAAATAAGAAATAACACTCACATAAAGACTTCAGCACCCCCTGTTAGAAATTGATAGGCCAAATAGGCAGAAAATCAATAAAAATATAGTTGACTTGAACAAACATTATCAACTTGACATACAATTATGCCAATTATTTATAGAATACTCCATACAACAAGAACAGAATACACAATCTTGTCAAGCTCATCCAATATTATGGAATATTCACCAAGATAGACCTCATTCTGGGCCATAAAACATACCTTAACAAATTTCAAAGAATGGAAATCATACAGAGTAAGTTCTCAGAACACAATGGAATTTAACTAGAAATCAAAAATAGAAAGACCACACCTAACATTTAGATTTTGGTTTCTAATACAATGTTCTAATAAATGGAAATGATCCTTTTTGGAGAAATAGCTGACTTTAGGACAGAAATATTTAAGGTAAACTTGGAGCATCTTGCACTGACAGAAAGGAAGTAAGTGCTAAAACAATGACAACAACACAATGATGAGGGTATATCAGAAGGACACAGGAACCAACTGAAAGAGCTCCCAAAGGCCAAAGGTGAAACAATTTGATCAATAAAATAAATAAAACTAATGTTGGATATAACTCACAGTATAAAATAAATATCCATTTGTCCACAGTGACATAAATAATTGAAAAAATTAATGGGGAAGACTAGACAAATCATTCATTCAAATAATTCCAAATAATTTATATAGATATTTTCACTTTAAGTATAACTGGTAGTTTCACTGTTACAGAAGCAGAATTGCACTTATTGTCAAAGTTTTTAGTACAGATTTCACTTTTCTGGTTTCCTCTACTTGAAATCCAGAACCTATCGAGATCAAGAATAGAAGCCTCTGATTTCTTCGACAGGTAGGGTAGTTGCCTGATGAAATAAGCTGAGTGAGAATTTGGAGGGTCTAACTGCTCCTCATCCCAGTCTTTGAAGAGAACAATAGAGAAAACCTCCTTGTTTTCAGGCTCCAATATGAATTCTGCCTTGGGTTCATTAGGCCTTCGATCCTCAGTTTCTGTAGTTTGTGGTAGCAAATGGGCTGCTTCTCATTGGTACCTTTCCTCTGACATTTAGGTATGATTTTCCTTCTTGGTAGTACTTCCATTTTTTTGGTCTTCATTTATTATGATTCAGGATTAAGATGTTTTCATTTTTACCAAAGGAAGAGTTTCTGTGTTTTGTTCCTTTTATTCTTTTAGAAGTGATTTTTGAGAGCAGTGTACAGAAAAACCTTATCATCATCATCCTGAACCTGTAAGTCCACAGTTGGCTTCTTAAAGGTCCTTCTTACTTGATGAGTAACCTCATTTGAAAATGCTATAAAAGCAGGCCGACTAGGCTGATAACCTTCTACTATACCATTCATCAATAATGAAAATGTCCTTTCCAGCAAAGACGATCATTTCATGACATTTTCAAAACATTTACATATCCTTAAGGGAAATATGAAATATTTTACACCTTTCAAACTCTGCTGTCAAGGGAGCACCACCATGTTATTTTTATCCTTCTAAGTGTCCATGTAGATCATAGTTCTGATGGTTCAGCTCTAAAATAAATAAATCTCCATAAGTAAAAGGGAAATGTAGACCTAGAATTGGGTGATAATATAAAACATTTAAAATTAAAATTAAATTAAGTCAACAATTAGCCAAAATTTATTCCAGTGTTTAAGGGAAAGTGAATCATACAGATTATGTAATCCAAAAGTTACAGAATCTATGCTTTCTTATTTGATTTAAAAATAACTGAATCAGACAATTGATATAGAAATACACATGAATAAGTATACAGTCATCAACATTAATGACTTCACTGCAATGTTATATGCTAGTTGTTATTCTTACTAAAATAAAAATTCCTTCCTTCTTCCCTTTCTTCCCTCTCTTTTTCTTGCCTATATTCATTTCTCATATATTTATTGACTACTATTTGCCTGGCACTTTTCTATGTGCTGGGAATCTAGAAGTGAATGGAAAAGATGCAAATAGTTGCCCTCATGATGCCTACATTCAAGTGTGTAGAATAAAATAGGTTACTCTTATGCAGTGTTTACTGTGAGCCAGGAATAGTTCATTGTTCTTTATGTACATTAATTCACTTGGTCCTCCCAAACCTGATAGGAACTATAAATATATTTTACAGATAAGGAAACTGCAACATAGAGAAATGAAGTAACTTTCCTAAATTACACAGAAAGCAACTGATAGCACCGGGACTTGAACCCGGGCCATCTGATGGTTAGAAGCCTTACCTTTAACTATTAGACATCTGCTTATCTGTGGTATGAATGCTGGTCTGACTTAAGTACTAGATTCAGTTATCAACTGGAACTCTAATTATCTTTATTTTTCCTTTCCTTATTTTACCAATGACATATGATCTCTGCAAAAGGCATGAAAAACATACAAAAGTCATAAAAAAGTAAAACAATCTGAAATCCCACCACTTGGAGACAGTCTCTGTTAACATACATAGATGTACACTTGTATGCATATGCATGTGTGCATTTTGTGTATGTATTAAAATATGCTTACTGCGTAGTATTGGTAATCTTCATTTTCACTGGTATATTTTAAACTGGCAGTATTCTGTTACACAGATATATGTCCAGCTCTTAACAAAAAGAATTTATTTCATAAAAATTAATTAAATAATAGCACCATAAGTTTTTAAACTAAATCTCTGTTGTTGGCTATTTATATAGAGGAGTTTTTTCTGTCATAAACAAAACGGGCAGGGATGGAATGTTTGGTTTTCCTTTGTTAGGATAAATTCTTAGAAGTAGAATTATGAGATAAAGAGTAAACACAGACTTTTTAAAAAAATTTTAATCCATATTGGCAAATTATTCTCCCATAAGGTTTTATTTGCCGATGATATATACATGTTCTTATATTCTTACAGCCATTTAATCCCATCTATTAATGTTCCTTTTAATCTTTGCTAATTTGAGAGAAAAATATGGTATCTCAGAATATTTATTATTTTCACTGGATTTTCTTAGTAACCAAATAGCCAACATTTATTTTGTCTTTTCTTTGATATAGACTTGCCTCTTATTTTTTACCCTAATTCAGATTTAATTTTCTTTTGCCTGCTTTGTATTATTCCCAGAATTTCTTCTCACCTAGTTAAATTCGATATGTTTTCTTTTTAAATGAATATTTAAAAGTTTATAAGGAAGATTTTTTTTGTTGTTTAGAATTATAGAAAACTAAAGCTCAATAACTATTATCTTATCACTTATTTTGGCCTAGATTTTGTGAGGTCTTTATGCAACCAAATGACAATACAGTAGTAATGTCAGTTACCTTGTTAGATCATTTTCTTATCAAATTTATTTGATTAATATATCACTGATTGGAGAATAGGATTTAAAAGTACCAGATCCACTATTCCATAAATGATACAGTTGCCTTATATAAACTTGTTATTTTTACCTAATTGGGAAATATTTGAAATAATGAAAGCTTATTTAAAATGAACCTCAGCCAAGTGTTCATAAAGTGATTATTTTTTTTCTTACACTCATACTAACTCATAATCATTAATTCCTGGTTTTATCCATTTTTGTCTAAATAGGTTTCAACTGCTCCCAATTTCCTTAATGAAGAGTCGTAGCTATACAAAACTTTATTTTATTTTAAAACACATTTCTAAATATCCCATGCATTGTTTAAAAACATGCATACATTATAGGGTAAACTCTCAAAATAATGGTAATGATAACAGCAATAAGTACACTTAACAGGTGCCCTTTTTCCAAAAACAAAATAAAAGAAACAAAAAAATTGTTACCTTAAGTTTCTAGAAACAATCCTCTTACCTGAGTGAGGCACCTCAACATGCTCTCTGGTAGCTTTTCTTTTTTATTAAACAAGCCTAACCTCTCTGCCTAGTATCTAGAAGAGAAAGGAAGGAAAGAAAACAAAAGCCATGCACCTTCTAACAGCCTGTGCTCCCACCTGCTGTGTTTCCTGCAGGAACTGTGATGGATGGCCCTTTAGGAGGAGCCATTTTGTACTCAAGAGTCCTCTCCCCGTTAAACTCTCAATACCTGTTCACCTTTTGTGTCCATATTCTCTGGCTGCTGCACAATTTTCAAGATGAATAGTAGCCCCTGTAGGACCCTGTCTCCCCTGACCTCTATCCAACCTGTGGTCATCTGTCCAGAGTTACATCAGCTCTTCAGGCCAAAGACCCGGCATCACCTGCCCTGTGCTGGCCTTTCAGCCACTACTCATCCAGATTCCAGGGCACTTCTCAAATTCAAGGCAAAGCACTAAACAAAGCCAGTGTTTTCTTAAACAGTTGTATATTTCTCCACACTGAGGAAACAACTCCATTTTTCTCATAGACATTTCTTTCTTGTCCTAAGCCGAGTAAAATTTTTGATAATGAAGACAATCAGTGCACCTGGAAAAATCTGTTGTTGTCACTTATAAACAGAATCACAGATTTGCAAAATCTTTATACCTCTGCAAAGGCTAATTTGCTTTCTTGTTGTGGTTTGACACAAGTCTATGATTAGGCTGTAACTCGACAGCTCCAATTTCCATGTGACTTTTCCTTCTTAGCAGCTGCATGTTGCTGTGCACCAAAAGACTAGTTTATATATCTGGTCAAATAAAAACTGGAGAGAGGAAGAGTTATTTAAATCAAGGTTCATTTGGTTACTGAAGATTATTATATTTTAATCTGGGAACAAAATAATATCATTAATGGGATAACTGAATATTTCAGCGATATTTCTAATCTTGTTATGGCTTCTTGGTAGATAATACTTGCCCTGTTGCATTCAATTGGACAGAATTATTGTGTCTCATAAAGCTGTCAAGTTAATCTGAATCATAGATATTTAACAGGCAAATAAAAATGGAAAGTTATTGTTCCAAAAATTGAGGATTATAGATATCCTACAGAAATATACATGTGCAACTTAATAGTGATAATCCTTCAATTTAGATGAGCAGCATTATCTGCTTTGATAATATTTTTTAATATCAAGGTCAGGATTTTATCTTCCAGATCAAAAATATTTTGAAAAATTATTACTTGGGGGACCTTATGCACACTGTAAAAGTAATGCTGTAAAAGGTCTATTTTTTTCTTAGATATGAAAGTGGAATTAGAAACTATGCATTTATAGGTTAAAATAATCTCTTGAAGCTTATTTTCAATCACATTTTCTAACTCAAACTACTCTGTCTCTCTTAAGGGAATTCATCACTATGGTTATTGCTCCACTCAACCTGTCCTTTTAAATCTCTGAAAAATGGAAGAACAATTTACGAAATTAAGAATGTTTACTGAAGCTGTTTTAGGGAGCCTTGACCTTTAACTGCAGCTCTCATATGCAGGCATTATGACTATTTCACTTTATAATATAAGAAAAAATATAATGAAAAGTAATGAGCAAATATAATCAAGTATGCTGCACCATTATTTTAATCAGATGTTGCTAATAGCTTTCATTTTTGTATTTTGATGATAAAATTAAATAGCTTTATATAATATGTAATTTGAATGATCTAGTATGAGCCCTTATTTCAGTGGGGATTGGAATTCCTGAGCATATTTTTACTGAACTTTTCTATAATCTCTTTTTAGATACTAAACTCTGAAATTAAAGAATGAATGAGACTAGATTCTAAAAGCATTGTTTTAATTAATGTTTTTATGATTTGCAAGTATAATTTCAGTGGTAATGAATTGCTTTTCATCCCAATCCAGCTCAGGATAAAATTTATATTTTGTAGAAATATTAAATAATAGAGGGTTCAGAGATAAAAGATTGATTCACTATAGACATGCAGAACAGAAGGATAAAGGATCTTCAAATACTGATTTCTGTTACTTCTGTGTTTTAATTGTAAAATACATACTAAAAATGCAAAAACATGTACATATCATATATCTTTATAGCATAAAAAGATTGCCAAATATGATTTTAAAAACTATTTTTTTAAAATAGTATGTAACTTTCATGCCTATATCCTTTTGTGGTTTTGCAGGCTGCTTTTCAGGATTTTGTCTCATCTGAATCATACATCTATGTTTTATGGAATGAGCAGATACCATGATACCTATTTTGCACATGAGAAATCTGACTCAGAAAGTTGAAAGATACATATTTTTAATGTCACACAGCTAGTAATTGACAGAGCCAGGACTTGAAAAAGGTTTCTTGACTCTTAGAAGAAGATGCTTTCATGTTTCCACAAACACCTCTAACTGGCAAGCTTGGTTATGTAAGGATGACATTTGCAACGCTGTAGATTTTGATCTATAGAGAAACTATCTTAAGAAGTTCAATTCAACATTATAGATAGATATATTGCCTGCTCCATGCCTGGCCCTTTGCTGTTGCTGGATAAACACATGTACGTGAAACCTTGGCTCTGATCTCAAAAAGCACACGATTGGAGAAGACAGACAGATGTATAATGCAGTGTGATGTAGTGAAATAGCCAACAATTAAGGAATATATTAATATAAGAAACCCCAGAGGAGGGAAAAGTGTTTGACTCTTCTTGAGTTGAGCATGCTTCATGGAGTGTCTGAATTGGAATTTGAGGGACCACATTTTCTCATAACATATAATGTAAAAATGGCAAGTTGCCCATGTTGATGAAATGAAAAGCAAATCAAATTTAGGTATAACAAACTTTTTTTCCTAGTTTCCCTTTCAACTAGCTGCTTCTTTTGTATTAACAATATTGATTGGTAATAAAAACTGGCCAACCAATATCTAAAACAGAAATCAGCCCTACTGATTCTCTCTCTGACCCATTCTTACATCAATACATTGTCCCCATTCCTATGGCCATCTTAACATCATCCCTCAGCCAAATGCATTGCACATATCCATTAGCTGGTCTCCTATGTCCTACCACCAGAATAATCTTTCAAAAATGCAAATCTAGTCTGTCACTTTGTGGCCTGAAACCCTTAAATGGGTTTCCAGTGCCTCTTAGATAAAAGCCATATTTGCTTTTCATAATAAATCAATGAATTTTTCTTAATGTTTAGATTAAAAGAACTGTTTAGTTATTTATAAGCCAGGGGTGGTGTGCAGATTTGGGAAAGCAAACTGGAATTGAAGTTTCTAGAGACAGGACCTTGTCAGCCTTGCTCAGCCCTCCATCCCTATCACCCACACAGGGCGAGGTACTCGATATGATTAATTGGCTCTATTAATGTACTTGCACAAATATAATTAACATACTAGCATTTATAAATAGCGTATAATAATAAAAACTTCTATTTATGAACATAAGTCATCTTGCTAATTGCTTTACATTATTATTATCTTTAAATACTTACATTATCCTTAATCCATGTTCTTATGTTATCCTTAATCTTCAGAATGCTGCCAAAAGATTATCATGATCTTTATTATATAGGTGTGATTACTGAGACTTAGGTTAAAACACTTGGTTAATTTCATGTAGCTAGTAAGTGACAGATATAAGATTCAAAACCAGATCTGTGCTCTTTCCTTTACTACAATCAGCCTCCTATTTCATATCTCTTGAAGGTCCTATCGGACTGTGTGTATTTATTAAAGTATCAATTTTATTTGTAAAATTTATTACCTTTATGTCAGAGGAAGCCTCCTGTGTATATACTATGGGTTCTCCCCTTCTTCCTACCCCAAGGATATTGGGGATATTTTAAAGGACTAAAGAGGCTTTCAATACTTTTGGGGGGTGAGTGGAGATTGGATTTGAAGAAATTACTCTGCTATGTATCACTTTTTATTGTCATGAATTTTCTAATAGAAATAAATATGTGAGCTCTGCCAGAATTTGTGCCCTCAAAGAATTTACTGTTTTTATAGTAATTGTATTTTCATAATGTTTTAACAAATTAGGAAATTATCTCTCCATTGGGTCTAATGGATTAACCCTACAAATTTATGGCTTCACTTTGGCTCATATTAGAAATGTAGCTATGCTTGTAATGTATCCTATGAGGACCAGATTAAATTCTAACAAAATTTTATAATTGAAAACCAAAGAGCTAATAATTTTTCCAGGAATGAGTTAGGGTGGGAATTGGCTATTCAGCACAAGCAACTGAGGAATCAGCTTTTAATAATTATGATTTGGGTATTATTTTCATTTTCTATTCTATTTTTTTTGTTTTATTTTTTATTTTTGTTTTTCATTTTATGACTTTGGGTCTTTATCTTGTAAAAACAATCTTTTCTACTTTCATTGAATTTCTTATTTTAATTTTTTTCTAACTTAATTTTTTTATTTTTCCTAGAAACAGAGTCTTGCTCTGTCATTCAGGATAGAGTGCAGTGGCACAATAATGGCTCACTGTAAGCTCAAACTCCTGCCTCATCCTCCCTAGTAGCTCGAACTATAGGTATGCACCGCCAAGCCCAGCTAATTTTTTATTTTTATTTTTTGTAGAGATAGGGTCTTGCTGTGTTGTTCAGGCTGGTCTTGTATTCCTGGTCTCAAGTGATCCTACCACCTCAGTCTTCCAAAGTGTTAGGATTACAGGCATGAGAAACTGTGCCTAGCCTCTAACTTAATTTGAATATCTATATATTCATTTAAAATTTTTTATATGTGCATTTATTAACTATATTTTTCCCAAGTTCTGTGTTTATTGGATCCCATATGACTCTGATCATAATTTGATTCTAAGTATTATAATTCAAAATTTCAGTTCATTTTTTAACTCAAGAATTATTTAGAAACTTTTTTTGTTATTTTATAATTATGTTACATTATGGGGAAATAATATTGTATGGATGGCCTTCATATTTTAGAAATTAAGGTTTTTTTCCTCTGGGATAATACATGCTCTCTTTATAAATATATTTTGAGAATTTGAAAAATTGTAACTTTTTTCTGTATCTTCAATTCTCTATATTATTCATTAAATGCTACTTTTAACCTTATCTATTTTCTTCTATGAATTTTCAGTTACTAAGACATGCTTGCTAACACTCCTAGTATGGTAGTGTTTTCCAGATACATCATTTATACTGTATATATGTCAATGCTACAATGCATGTTAAATGAAAGTTCATTATGGTATAATTGTCCTGAAGACCTGTAACTTTCAATAATAGAAAATATTTATCCATATTACATTTGACCTTTAATTCTATTTTATGTTGCAAAACATGCCAATCTTATTTTTTATCTCATTGTCTACTATATTTTATACATTCATTATTTGCAATTTTTTTATATTTTAGGTACCTTTCTAATAAATAGCATACAGTTGGATTTTTATAGTGAATGTCTCTTAGCATCATTTAATTTATTTATACTTATTAGAATTCTGAACATTGCATTTATTTCTGTCACTTTATTTTATATTTGCTACTCACTCATACAGACCCTTTCAGAACTGTTGTTAAATTGATTTACTCAAGTGTTTGTGTAATTAGATCTGCTTGGAATGTTCTGTTTCCTTAAGTTTTCTTATATTAAATAGAACATGTGCACAGAATTTCTCTGATCTTTTTGCCCAGTCTTTTATAGTTGTCTTTAGGAGTTCTTTTCCTTTACTTATCTCTTAATTATTGAAACACCTTAGCATTTTGTCCCATGTTCATATCTTCATACTCTGTATTCTGACCCTAGATAATTACATCCACTAATTGATTTCAACAGCTATGTATATTTTTGCATTAAATTCTGGGACTGTATACTCAAATTTGAATATTACCAACTGGATGTTCCATTTATACCTCAAATTTACTATGTCAAAAGACGAACTATTTGTATTTGCCCTCCTCAACTCCAGTTTTTTTCTTCATTGTTCCTTATGTTAGAGAATGATCCCATTCAGTCACCCAAACCAGCAACTTAGGTGCTATTCTTGGTTCCTCATCTTTGTTCATCCTGATTGTACCATTTACATATGTCTTAAATTAATCTACTTCTCTACATTTTTCTTCTATCATGCCAGTTCAGTTCAAATTAAACTCCAGCCTCAATCACTACAGTAGATTCTAAGGCATCTCTTTCCTGTTGGTTCATCCTCTGTATTATATCTGTAATCATTTTTCTAAAATATAAATATAGTCATGTCATTCCTTAGCTTAAAATCACTGGATGGTTCCCCATCACCTACCAGATAAAATCCAAACTTTTAAAACACAGCTTAAATATCTCTTCTTCCTTTGGACCATGCCTGCTTCTTTAGTTCCATCTTCTACTTCCCTCCCCAGCAATATTCTCCAGTAATACTATTTTACTTTTATTAAGAAGGATCACCTCATTTACAATATCGCTGTCTCTGCTAAGCCTTTCCTGACTACCCAAATCTGAGTTAGGTCTTCGGTTCCTCCATAGAATGCTCAATATCTGCCTTCTTTGTAGCGCTTGTCACATTAGATTTTAACTCACGAATCCCTTGACTGAATCCCCACTTGGCGACATGCTTTTTATGAAGAAATGCCTTTGCCTGCCATGCTCCCCCTCCTTATATTCCCTGCACCTTGCATCGAGAGGGCACAACACACAGCATGGAGAATGAAAGAATGAAATTATTTAGAGGAATTTGTTTAAGGATACAAGAGGAAGGGAGACCTTAATGAAAAGATAAATTGCATTTATTTAGTACGTAGCATTGTGCTAAATGTTTTAAAATGTATTACTATTTAATATTAGAAAGTTAAAAACAGACGTGATCAAACTAATGTTCAGAAAGGTTAAATAATTTGCTTAAGATAGCAACTGACAGAACTAAGATCCAAACTCTAAGTCATTCTTTCTTCTACTCTTCAATATTTATTCACTCATGCCAGAAGCTTAGAAAATAATTAAGGGGAGAAAGTAGGAAGCATCATTACTTTCTTTGGCAGGAATCTATTCAAGATTCTTGGAATATGCTGGTGAGTCTGTGGCGGATCGTTGCTATCTTAACAGTACCAAACACTTCCTTGTTGCTGTTATTCCAGGTCTTGTATCAACAGCATAAGACTTGCTTTTGTTATTCCACCATCAGCGATAGCCTTATCACTCAGTATGCTGCACTCTGTTCAAAGATATTTATAAATTTATCATTGAAGGCCATCTGTCTGAGAGGTGTGTGAATAAATGCAATGACACCTAGAGAGAATAAGAGAAAAGGATTGAAAATATTGATCACTCTCCTGAAAAAGTTGATTCAGAATTCTGTGGTACCAAGGAAGAGGGGGCCTGGCTATGCAATGCTAGTTGCAAATCTTTGACTAAAATTATGAAAGTTCATTCTCATAAAATATTAATATTTACTATATATCAGACACTGTACTGTGTACTTTACATTTAGTAACTCAGTTCTGCCAACTATTTAGCAATGATTTATTCTTATTCTTCAGTTCTGTTTAGGTATTTGAGACACAGAAAGGTAAAATAAATTACCCAAGATCACATAAATAGTAATTGGAATTTGAACACAAGCAATCTAGCTCCAGAATCTGATTATAACCAGGATGCAGGAATTTAGAGTGGTGTGTTAAAGTATCTTTCTTTTCCTATGCTACTTTGAATATAATTTTTTTCTTTAGTTCTTGTTGCTATTGTTTGTCGTTAGTGGAACAAGGCAAGGTTGCCCACTATCTCCACTTCTATTCAACATAGTGCTGGAAGTCCTTGCTACAGCAATCAGACAAGAATTAAGGGTGTCCAGATGGGGGCAGAAGAGATCAAACTCTCACTCTTTGCTGAAGATATGATATTATATCTAGAAAACCCCAAGGATTCAACCAAGAGACTCCTTGAATTGATAAATGAATTTAGTAAAGTCTCAGGATACAAAATCAATACACACAAATCAGAGGCATTCATGTGCGCCAACAACAGTCAAACTGAGAACCAAATCAAAGACTCAATTCCCTTCAAAATAACAACAAAGAAAATAAAGTACCTAGGAATATATTTAACTAAGGAGATAAAAGACCTCTACAGGGAGAACTATGAAACACTGAGAAAGGAAATAGCAGAGGACGTAAACAGGTGGAAGACCATGCCATGCTCGTAGGTCGGCAAAACAAACATTGTTAAAATGTCTATATTACCCAAAGTGATCTACAGAGTCAATTCAATTCCTATTAAAATACCATCATCATTTTTCACAGATATAGAAAAAATAACTTTATGCTTCATATGGAACAAGAGAAGACCCCGTATAGCAAAAGCAATCCTAGGCAATAAAAACAAAATGGGAGGTACCAATTTACCAGACTTCGAATTATACTACAAGGCTATAGTAATTAAAATAGCTTGTTACTGGCACAATAACAGGGGCATTGACCAGTGGAACAGAACAGAGAACCCAGATATAAAACCATCTTCATATAGCCATCTAATCTTCGACAAAGCAGACAAAAACATACAATGGGGAAATGCATCCTTATTCAAAAAGGTGCTGGGAAAACTGGATAGCCACATGTAGAAGACTGAAGCAGGATCCATACCTGTCACCTCTCACAAAAATCAACTCACGCTGGGTAACAGACTTAAACCTAAGGTATGAAACTATTAGAATTCTAGAGGAAAATGTTGGAAAGACTCTTCTAGACATTGGCCTAGGCAAAGAATTTATGAAGAAGACCCCAAATCAATCACAGCAACAACAAAAATAAATAAATGGGATGATCAAACTAAAAAGCTTCTGCACAGCCAAAGAAACTGTCACGAAAGCAAACAGACAACCTACAGAATAGGAGAAAATTTTCGCATGCTACACCTGATAAGGGGCTGATAACTAGAATCTACTTAGAACTTAGGAAAATCAGCAAGAAAAAATCAAACAACTATCAAAAAGTGGGCAAAGGACATGAACAGAAACTTTTCAAAAGAAGACAGAAAAATGGCCAACAAACATGAAAAAAATGCTCAACATCTCTAATCATCAGGGAAATGCAAATCAAAACCGCAATGAGATATCACTTATCTCTAGTGAGAATGGCCTTTATCAAAAAGTCCCAAAACAATAAATGTTGGCATGGATGCACAGAGATAGGAACACTCCTACACTGCTGGTGGGACTGCAAACTAGTGCAACCCCTGTGGAAAGCAATATGGAGATACCTGAAAGCGATACAAGTAGATCTACCATTTGATCCAGCAATCCCACTACTGGGCATCTACCCAAAAGAACA
>CAUYRT010021788.1:0-20742 GCA_963574885.1 Lepilemur ruficaudatus
GTTGTCCAATTAATTTCTTTCTATTTATAGTAGAGACGGGGTCTCGCTCTTGCTCAGGCTGGTCTTGAACTCCTGACCTTGAGCTATCCACCCGCCTCGGCCTCCCAGAGTGCTAGGATTACAGGTGTGAGCCACCGCGCCCGGCGAGGAACCAATTTTCAATGTTGACAGTTCATAAGATAATGGAATACCCATATCGTAATGCTGTACTCTAAAGCAGGATTTCTCAACCTCAGCACTACTGACATTTTGGGCCAGATGATTCTATGTTGTCAGGGGCTGTCTTGCACACGGTAGGTGGTTTAGCAGCACCTCTGGCCTTTACCCACTGGATGTCAGAGCAACTCTCTCTGTTCACATTTGTGACAACCGGAAAAGCATCCCGACATGGGCAAAGCCACCTCCAGTTGAGAACTACTGCTCTAAAGCGTGAGTCTGAATTTCAGCTGCTGTTGGACAGGTTTTACACATAAGCAAGGCACTTACAATGTCTGTGAATACTCCAGGCCTCATCAGATTGATCATTTTTGCAACCTGGAAAACATCCACAGCATTTTCATTCTCCAGTTGCTGGGACAGGGTAGTAAGGGCACATAACATTCCTGCTGAAACTGCTCCATACCTGGGGGAGGAAAAAAAAAAAAAGAAAAAGATGTGATTTCAGATTGACAAAGGGACTGAATATGTTGCAATGACATTGCCATCATGTATTTTCATAGAAACTAAGTAGATTGTATTGACATCTCTTCTAGAAGAAGAAAATGAATTAAATGCTGGATGAGAGAGGGATTTGGAAGCTAGCATAAAGGTAAGATTTGTTTAGGAATGTGAAGTATCCCAAAATGGTTCATCAGATGTTTAGCTTGATATCTGTGATGAAATGAGAGGTCCAAAATAGACTTGGGAGAGCTACAGAAGATTTGGTATTAGAAGAGAACCTTAACCTAAGGCTATTGGACAGGTAGCCAGTGGTGAAAGGGCCCTGAAAATTTTTTTTTTAGCAATCCTAAAGGGCGAAATTGAACTTATGAAATACGAAAAATTAAAAAATGGAAATATATGGCTCAAAAAGTTGTCAGAGAATTTTCAAAGTTAGTTACATATTAAGTAAATTATTTTTGGCACTGAAGTGGAACTTTCCAAATGAGAACACCTTCTGTAGAATCCTTGGAAAAATAAATATGGTTCTCTGCGCTTCACGAAAAAAAAAGGCTTGGAAGGGCAGTAGACTGTTTCATCAGGGCCAGGCTGGCGACTTCATTTTCACAGGAAACTGTGAGGGCCTGTAGTTCCCGTATTAGCGATGAGGAAACAGGTGGATTAAGTGAATTGTTCACAGCGGTATTGCTGATCGGGGACTAGACTTCCAATACCCTGTACCTACTGTTCTCTTAGAAATGAGTCAATGTGTAGTTTCTGAATTCATTCTTACGTGGAAAAGAATGACATGTTCTGCATCTTTAATACAAATAAGACCAAAGTCCTCCTTAACCCCCACCCCAGCTTTAGAGCAAATCTCTCTAGAGATAAAAATTGTTACACACTTAGATAACACCTTCCAGATTCAGGTATATCCCAACACTTCAATGCAGCTCATTATTTCATCTGCTGCAAGCATACCAGATTTACTCATTTCCCCACTGATGGGCATTTAGCTTGTTTGTATCCTGTGCACATTAGCATAGGTCCCAGGAATAGAAGAGCTGGGGTCACAGGTGTGCCCATTTTCAGTTTTAAAGACACTGCCATAGTTCTTTCCCAAGCAGATGTTACCTGTTGGTACTTCTCCCAGCATGAGAATACTGGTTTCTCCCCATCATTTTAAGTGCTTTTGCCAATCTGATGGGCGAACGCTATCTTGCCATTGTTTTAATTTGCATTTCCTTGATTACCACAGAGGCTGAATACCTTTTTATGTTTATAGATCATCTGTATTCCTTTCCTGAAATTGCCCAATTAATAGACTTTGGACGCTTTTCTATTAAGTTTGTCTCTTTCAATGGATTTATAGGAGTTATTTTGTAATATCTGTAGTACACGTTGCAGGCATTTTTTCCAATTTCTATTTCTCTTAGCAATGTGGTTATTTTTGTTAAAGTACACTTTAGATGTAATCAAGTTTATCAGTCTTTTATTTTTGGCTTTTTGAATCTTGTTTGAGAATGCTTTGTCTAGCCTAGTATTTTAAAGATACTCTATATTTTCTAGTTTAATTTTTTTATATTCAGTTCATCTCATTGTGATGTAAAAGGGGGTCTGATTTTAGTTATTTTTCTAATAGATAACTAGTTGTCTGGCATTTTTAGTTAAATAGCCTGATCTTTCCTTGTTGACATGAGCTTTCCTTTTATCACATACTAAATTTTCACATATACAGGCTTGTTTCTAAACTCTAGTTTTGGCCCTGCCCTCTATTCTCTCTGTTTTTTGTACCTCTCAAAATTGTTTCAATTCTTTGGTAAGTCTTGATATCTGATAAAGAAAGTTTCCTTAACAGTCTTAGGCCTTCAAATTGTGTTTAGTGTTTCAAACCTGTATTATTAACTTTCATTCTTTACTTATACACCCATTTCCAAATACCTCTAACCTTCTACCCTACTCTGTCCTGTTTCATAGTAATTTTGAAGCCAGATTGTCAAGGAACACAAAAAAATTATTGGAGCTTTGATTAGGTTGCATTGAATGTATGGATGGGTCTAAGGAAATTAACATCTTTTCAATCTGGAGTTTTTCTGTTCATGAACATGATGTCTTTTCTCCATTCAGGTCTTTTATAGCTTTTAACTAGGTTTTAAATTCTTTGCCAATTTCATTTTAGGTTAATTCCTAGGTCCTTTAGAGTTTCTATTACCCCTGAGAATGGCCTCTTCTTGTGACACTTTCTGTTTGGTTTCAGCTGATGGATAGGAAGGTTACTGATTCACACACGGAGACCTTGTACCTAGTCACACAGCAGAACCTTTACGTTCTAATGGTTTGTGGATTCTCCAGGTAGTTGGCCACATCTTTATTTGCCAATAATGCCTGTTTTGCCTCTTTTCAACTTTTATACTTCTTATATCTTTTCCTTTAACTGTGTTGGCTAGGACCCAAACAATTTTACGTACTAGCACCGAAAACCGGTATCATGTCATTAATGGTCAAGCTTCCAAGTTCTCCAGAGTAAATGAAAATATTTGGTATACAGACTTCTGGTAAACAACATCAAGTTAAAGAGGATGCTTTCTGGTTTTAGTTTACTAAGAGTTTTTTTTTGTCATGAATGGATGTTACTTTATTGTATGCTTTCCAATATCTATTGCTTTTTTTTTTGAAATTCCTTTAATAACGTCCTGAATTTACTCACAGATTTTTGGTAATATTTAGCCAGCTTCACATTACCAGGATAAATCTTAATTTTTTTCATGTGTGCTTCTTTTAATATAACGTACTGGGTTTTATTAAATGGTATTTTATTTACATTTTTTGCATCCATATTAAGATTGGCCTATACTTTTCCATTCTGGTGCCAGCCTTGTCTGTTTACACTGAGGTAAACATAAAACCTCAACAAGTACTCAACTCTACTTTTGCATTCTAAGATACAGTATCCTCTGCTTTCTAGAACATACATTCTAGAGGAACCTGGAGTCTTGGAAGAGTTTGACATATTAACAGGTATACCGAACCACAATATTAATATTTTGCACATGTACACATCAGAAATAACATGGACTTGGCGGTAGGTTTTAAAATTCTGCCTTTGCTTTCCTCCACTGTAGCAATTCAGCAAGAAAAATGTCTGCATTTTACAATTAAGAAACAGATACATACTCGTCGTGAACAATGGTGGGGCCATCCCTTGTTAAGGCCTCTTCCTTGATGACGTTGATGAGTTCAAAGGTACTGCTTATGGGGGCATCTGGGTTAGGCCATTTGGGACACTGAAAGTGTCGGACTTCTAGGACATAGTCATCCTGTAACCAGCACAACACAGATCACACTCCACCCTTTATTATTTCACAAATGTGTAGTCTGATGACTAGGGCTTGCTCTAGGGGAAAGCATGTGTTACAATTTCGAACGATGTCAGGTTAACCCAACAGCAACTGGTAAGAAGAACGCCAGGGACGTCTGCCCGCTATAAAAAATGAACAGCTCCTGCTGGTGGAACAGTAGAATCTCATTTTGTTCGGGCAAAAATTTTAAGTGACAACAAATTATAAGCGACCCTGTATCCTACTCTGTTCTTATTTTTAAAATTAAAGGAAAAAAAAAAAACAAGAAAGGGGTAGGGATCATTATTTAAATTACTAAAGAGGGCTTTCCACCTCACCCATCCCACAAGAAGGCAGCTATTATACATCAAAATGTTTACTCACAACAAAAAAATAATTATCATCTCTGCAACACGTTGCAAGGCTTACATTTCTGATGGCAAAGAAAATACTGAGCTCTAGTGTATAGTTTTTATAATTAGGTCAACAGACCTATTTGTATGCATGCTGAATCAGAGAACTGTTACATTTCATCTAGCCAGCTGGAAAAAGCAAATATTTGAAGGAAGAAAAAAGGGAAATGTACATATTTAAAATTAAGTCTTAACTCAAATGCCTGAGCCTGTCTTGAGGGCAGCAAATTACTTCATTATTACTTAGAAGGATGATCCAGGGCCCAGGTATGTGCTATTACTGAGGAACTGAGGTTTGGGTTACCTGTGTAGCTTCAAGGATGAAGTCATGGATGATAATTTGTTCTTCATTAGAGAGGCACAGTCTGTCTTTGCTGATAAGGGTGACAGTAAAGGCCTCACAGTTCATGGATTCTTCTCGACTTGGCCAGTATACAAACTCATCTTCTGCCTTCGGGAACCAAAAATAAATAAATAAGTAAACCTCTGCAGTGCCACCAAACATTTCTTTTGGAATTTTCTTGAAAACTGATTTCTTACGTTTGCCGTTTCCCATACCACTCAAGCCACCTTTTAAATTGAATTCATAAAATTATATCCCCATCTAAGCATGCCACGTTCAATGGTCACTGTATTCTACTGTAAAACATATTTTGATAATACCCATTTCCTAGCACCTGTCGCTGTAGCAACCCAGGATGCTCCCTTTAGAGGGGATCCATTTTAAGATTAAAAACAGATATTCAGGCTTGGTACTTGGATTCCGTCCCTGAAAACTATGGATGCCTAAGAAAAGGTTAATCGTTGGCGTAGGTCAGAGACTGTGAGGAATAGATAATGATGACACTGATCCCACCCCACCCCCAATTTCCTAATCAGCTCAAATGGCAAACCGCAGCCTATAGAATTCTATGGGCATTTTCCTGAAAATGCTTAGCTGCTATCACTGAAGTCAGAAATAATTTGGAAGAATGTTCAAAACAAAGAAAGCTTTGTTTAATCTTACATTGTTGCATTAGAGATGAGCCAACAGTCCAATAAGACTTATCACCCTTTCAAGTTTCAATATAGCTTATTGCCAAGTACATTTTTATTTTTAAAGCTCAGCATAAGGGGAAACAGATTAGCAATTGGGTTTAGTCTATACAAAAGAAGTCTGTAACTGTCGTGGGTTTTAATACTAAAGACATAAAAGGTAATGATGAACAGGACGTCTAAATTTAACCAGCATGTACAGATTAAGCATAGGATGTATCCAGGATAAATTAATTAATCTCCCAGAGCCTTAATTTCCATATCTGAAAAGTGGGAATAATAAAACTACTTACCTCGAATAGTAAATTATCTAATTAGCCTAAAGGTTAGCAAAGGGATTTTAATTATGATGAAAGAAAAGGCAGGAAAAAAAACCTGAACAGATACTGAACTAGGGAATACTTCTTCATCTTGAAAGAGCAAGAAAAATAAATGCTACTTCTTAAGTCAGCAGGCACTCTGGTTGCAGGGCTATTTTGCTCACACATGTATTTGTAGGTCACAGATGTCTGGGCACCTACGACAGTGCTTCCTGAGTTAAGACCCAGTGACGTCTGGGCTATTCACAGGATTGTGGGCTTGTAAAGTTATAGAGTAGTAACTAATAACACAACAAACAAAAAGAATCCAGAGATACCATCTTTAGGAAAAAACCGTACAATGGTGAAAGGTTGAGCCTAGAGAGCAGATACCGCGTGATTCCAGCCTAGCCTCCCCCGGCCTCAGAGAGACGCTGGGAAGACGTGGTTCTGGTGTCCTTGCTGTCTGCAGAACGAGTGTCCACTTACTTGGTCCAGCTTCCCCCCCGCCCCCCACACCAGTGAGCCCTTGGGTAGACGCTTTAGGGTGCCTGCCCTCTGGTAAGTGGCACTAACAAAATACTGACTCATCCAACTAACGAACGTCTTCACAACCTTAAATGCCTCCCATTTCCACGTGCCAAGCAGAACAGACCCCTGTTGCCAGCTAATTTGAAAATCGACACTCCAGCTTTTAAGTCTAAGATTCTCAACTCTGCTGCCATTCCATCATACAGGAGCAGGCTCGGTACCCCGAAGCTGGAGCGAAACGCGACAAAGTGAAGACGTTCCTACCGACTGGGCACACAGTCAAACGCATGTCACCAAGACTAGGGGTTCAGTGACACGCTGTTCTTTCTTGATTACAAAGCTCATTAATCTGACACACAAGGAGGCAGGTCCGCACTGTCTCTGGTTTTTACCTTGTGGGCTCTCGCGTCCACTTAACCTCTGCAGGCCCAGCCCATTGTCAGACTTAACTATGCATAAGATCTAAGCAGCAACATTTCAGTCCATCAGCTTGCTCGGCTCTCTATACAGAGAAGGACCGAGGGAGGGGAAAGAAGTACTTCAGTCAAAGTCTTAGGAGGAACTTTAAGTTGGAACAAAATAGCCTTTCCTTTTATCCCTTCCCTGTAATGGATCTGATATGCCTATGGAACAGGAAAAAAATACTTTTGATATAATTCCTCTTTTTTTTTTTTTTTTTTACTGGAAAACATTTGTATGATGTGGGTAGGGTATATGTTATATTAAAGTGATTAAAAGCATGGGCTGTGGAGGCAGATGACTCAGATGAAATCTTGGCTGCCAGTTATGTGTGTATGTTCTTGGGCAAGTTAGTTTCCTCGGTTTTCTTAGCTATTAAATGAGATAATAATAGTACGTAGGTCATAAAATTGTCGAGAGGATTAAATGAGCTAATATTATGTAAAACAGGGTTACGTACACGTAACCTTGTTTACGTGTTTTGAATATACATGCATGTGTTTACACACGTGTAAGCTGCAGTTATTTTTCAAAAGTGACACACAGCAGGTAAGAGGTCGCTGTGAAGTCATATCAATGGGGTTAATAGTAAAAGGACCTTTTTCAAAACCTCTAACCATACTGCCACGTATGGTACAATTGAAGGGTGATGATATCAACAGCATCAGAGACCCGAACACTGGAACTGACGGGGACGGCATCGTGACGCTATGAAAGGGATCTCTGCGGACTTCAAGACGAGAAGTCTCAATTTCCTCCCTAGCACGTACAGTTGCTATAGCCCTGTGGCAAGGTATCAAAGTAATTTATGCTTGTAGCCTCATGGGCTCATTAATATATAGCAGATGTGCTTTACTTACCAGGCTCTGGTTGTCTGGCAGCATGACAATGATCTGCGCGTTATGATCCCATATCATTCGCCAGAAATCTTTCGTGGTGTGTGGCAGAGGATGCTGGGTTATAATAAATTCATTGCTCCTATAATAGCCCTTCAATTGAGAAGACGAAAATCAGTGATGTAAGTGTTTCATTCTAACTTTGTGGTAGTAAAATATATTCACAAGATAAGACAGCACTCTTTTGACTGCACTAAAATAATCGAGAAAGGCATTCAGCACATTTGGCTAATTTTTAGATCTACTTCTGCTAACACTACAGACAATTTTCTCTCCACGTGCATTTCACTTCTAGTTACCCCTGCTGCCTCGGCTCCACAGTAATTTCAACATTTATTCAGAACTAGATGGGTGAAATTCACAATAAAATTAATTCCTTAAGAAGCGTTTTGCTTAATTTGAGCATTTTTGGTACCCCTACTGATTAGCTATGTTTTGTTAAAAGTTTCAAGGTACAAGAAATCTCTGTACACACTGAGAATTATTTCAAGAATGAAATCGGTCGCATAGGTGGTATCTGTTCTTTAACACTTTCCATTTTAACTGACTCTATTTGTAATTAACTGTTGACTCTCACCATGATGTAAGAAGCATTAATGTAATCTGTTCCTTTCATTCCAGGCAACGGCGCAAGACCCACGCGAGCACGCTCGGCTATCATATGGAAAAGACAAAAACACCACATTGGCCGTATTGTACACACAGAACCAACAGCTCTTTGAGATTTCCTTGATGAATAAATAACATGTTCCCCTGGCTTTCCTTTCTAAGGATTATCTATATTTTAAAATAAGCTAATGTGTTATCAGCTAAAGCAGAATGTAAAATGGAATTTTGCCGCATGTACCCAGAAGGACACAGGCATTATAGGAATAAAATTTTAACCGTGGGAGAGGTTTTCACAGCAGATCACGAAGAGGATACTCTGTACAGACATGGCAGAGGGTTTCAGATAACTTTTGACCCTAGTTTGATATTCCTGTAATTATACCAACATACTGTACTCTGCTTTTTCCAACCTTTTCTCCCTATGATGGGCTGAGAAAACAGTGGGTTTTTTCGGTAGAGATAAAGTTTTCCAATGATCACCCAAGCCTGTGTCTTCGGCATGCACACGGTATCCTCTGCCGTGTCCCAGGTTATTTATACAAAGGTCACCACCAATCAACAATGCCTCCATCTCAAGAGGCACAATAATTTAACGATGTAGTTCTGGTTGTACATGTTAATCTAAGACTCTAAGTTTTAAAAGTGTCAATGCCACAGTGATAACAGCTTTATTACTGTATTTTAAATTATTAAAATATTGCCTAGTAACCTAATTCTTGCATTTCGAGGTAAACTAAAGCTCGTCTTCACGTCAGATAGACGGAGCAACTTGCTGGCACTGACAGCGACCTCTCCTAGTTCCATCCAACTGCCTTAGTTGAACTGAGCATAACGGTTTCCCTCTGGTAGTAGCCGCCTCTTTACATAATACATAAAATCCAGTTTAAAAAATACCGATTTTAAGATCTTACATGGCACGACTGAAGAGTTTCTGTTCTTTTCTTTGTTACACTCTTTCTGAGCACTGAAGCATTCCACGTATTTTGCATTGCATTGTGTGACCAGCTGAAAGACAAGCAACACTTTTAGTCTTCATTCAAAGGTGTAATCGATAGCATTTGCTCGAGGCTTTGGCAAATTCTGATTATCAGATAACTGAGCTTTTCTGATCTTAATTGCTTTAATAGTCCTTTTAGTCTCTTTTTTACCTTCACCTCAGTCAATTCCATATAAACCTTAATTGCCTCTAAATTTATTCATGCCCCATCAAGGAAAAAGAACCATTTAGGAAAAGTTAACTTTTCTCTAGTATTGTTTAGTAACTCTTTTTTATCTCCTGGAATAGTTTTTCAAATACGCATATTTTTAGGACGATCTATCTACAAATAACTGTTTCGAATACAGGTAAGATAGAAAAAAATATAGAGACTGAGTCATGTCATTGTGGCCAGGGGCTGTTAAGAACAGATACTACACTTGATCCTAGCCAAAAGGCCAAGCAGCGATAGGGGCTGATATTTATGTTCAGATGAAGTCATAAATTTCTCAGAAGAAAATACAGCACTGTGTTATCTGCCTGAATATCAGTGATTCATATATAGGTCAAAACTTGATTTCCCTTTGCATTACATTTAAGGGGAACAAACAGTACAAATACTAATCCATTTCAGTCTATAGAATTAACTCAAAGAAGACATGACCCCTAAACGCAAGGCATGTTTAAAATTCCTTGCTTCAACACCAAAGAAATTTATTCAAAGCACTACCTTGAATTGCTTTTCCAGTCTTGTCTTTCCTCCTACTCCTGGTATGAGGATGCTGTTAACGTAGCCATGCAGCTGATTTGAAGATACTTCGGTCTCCTTTCCAAGAATGGCTTCCAACAAGGCATCGTGGATGAAAATGTACTGCTCCTAAAAGGTATAATACACGGTAGTCACCGAGGAGGTGGGAAGGGGAAGCCAACCGTTCTTGATGTCCACCTTAGGTTAACTCTGCCCCTAACAGGGACCTCCCAGTGAATCCCTTCGAGCATTTATAGCTAGGAAGTTTGCTCCAATACTCACTTGCTTATCCATCCTAACTTATTTTAGGGCAGAGACCGTGTTAGGTTTAGCTCTGTATTCTATACCGCACCTGGAACAGTAGGTTCAATGCAGAAAGCAATCGAGAATGTGTTCAGTGAAGGGCTTTCGAACCACACTCTCCTATGTATTTCTCAGGCCAGACAACACGTTGAACTCCCCCCAGAATCTAATGTAGCTCCTGATGCAACTGTTTATCTGATTCATAAGTGCTTGTGTCATTTTTGAGAAATCCAAATGTTTAAGATCCACACAGAAATGGGAAACTGTGATCCACAGAATCGTATCATGGTCAGGATATTTTCTAACACAAACCTGGAAATTCCTTCCAGCCCTACGAGAACGAATGTGTCTCTTCAGTATCATACAACTTTCAGGTAAAGCACGTGCTAGCATCCCAGGAGGGCACCGGCATACTCCCTACCTCAGTCTGGACGAGGTAGTTTCGCTGTGTCCTGATATGCTTCAGGAATCCCAGGACGTTGACTGTGCTTTTGTCTCTGATCTGCTGCAGCATGCTGTCGATGACAATGTAGGTGCCTGTCCTGCCCACACCGGCGCTGTAAGACACAGGAAGACACCCAACTAGCACTCTTTGCTTTGCCGTATCGTTAACTGTGGATTAGAAAAATTACAGTCTAGGTATCTAATGAATTTAGAAACAACTCCATTGTTTAGATAGCCTGGTATACTTGATGTAGGTTATTCACAAAGATAGCACCTAAAATCGTTATGAGGACATTCCCCACTTTGTAAGTCTGCTTTTGGACCGTAGGGGCTGGAAGAAAAATGTTACATACTTGGGTTCTCAGCCTCCTTTGCAGCTCAAGCAATGGCACAGAACTCAGTGATACAAGGCACTGAGGTGTCTCTCACGGCAGCAGCCACCTCTACCCCTCGACAAGAGCTGCCGACGCATCCTGCAGGGAGTCTTTCCTTGCTGTTTAGACATGTGCTTGGTTCTCCAACTCTCTCCGTGATTGTGTGAGTGCCCATTGTCCTTTTAATAAACCCTTTTCTGTACAACTCTCTCAGTTCTAAACCTGTAGTTTAGAACTTTAATGATGTCCTCAGTATGAGAAAGTTCCTATTTAAGAGGGTGTTTTTTTTATTTAATAATCTCAGTGTAGAAGGAGATGATACATCTGGAAAATTTGGCCTCTTTTATTCACATTTCCTAATTGTTACTAAAAAAAATACCCAGGCGATCTCAATTCTATTAGTAATGAATAACAATCTTCTTTTGGCAGGAGTCCCCAGCAGGTCCCCCATCTCAGACAACTCCACTGATATCTAAGCTGTCTGATAGACTTTTATCTTGATTTTCGTGATTTCTGAATGGATCAGCGAAAAAGTAAATTCTCATGGGATTTTAAGCAGAAGATGGGCTCCAACTTCTCCAAAGGTCTTGCCTTGTGAAAGCATGCTCTAAGAACAGTCCCAAAATGCTTAGAAAATGCCATGCAGCTATGCAACGTAACTCACAAAATAAGCCGTATCTATTTGAATATGAAAGTAAAAAAAAGTAAAGCCAAGAATGTCACTGTGACTGAAACACAACAAAAGCACTTTTTAAACAAACTAATGTTGTTTAAGGTAGTTGTGAGAAAACAGGCTTTATGTAAAGCCTTCCCAGTGTTTTTTAAAAGGTATTTTATATGGTGCTTATAAACCAAAAAGTTAAAAAGAAAATCTTTTCATACATACTGTAAGTATTATTATTTAGAGGAAATCTTCAGAAATGCCATTTACAAAAAAACCCTGAATCTCTAGTGTGGAGAGATTAGACCTTAACTTGTGTTTAAGGTCAGATTTTTATGTATTAGATCAGCATACAATTTCCCTGTAAACAATGGGGGATCTTATCAATAAGATGATTTTATAAAAAACTTGTTTCATCTTTTTTTAAATTGCAGAAGCAGCAGATGATTTCTTAATGTTAGGGAAATATAGCTACTATACTCTAGGACTGTAGTAGGTTTTACTCATCTGAGTTTTCAGCGGAAAACTCGGCTTCTAGGTCAAACAGAGCAATAGAGTCACTGAGGCCCACGCCCACTGCTCTGCCCGCTTCCTGCGATGCACCCGGCCCACCTGCAGTGCACCAGCACGGGCCCCATTTCCAGCGTCCGCGCCGCCGAGGATCTCCTCACGAAGGTCAGCACAGGCAGGGCGTACTCAGGAACGCCCATGTCGGGCCACTGCGTGTAGTGATACTGGATCACCACTCTTTCATTCTGGCGCCCCTTGGGGTTTCCCTTCTGACCCTATGAGAAAGATTAAAAAAAAAAAAAAAAAACAGTCCTTAAGCTGAGGGTGGGGATTCTGGGTAAAAATGATGTAAGGTGTCAAGAAACATGACCTTTGGTCTCATTCACCTTACTCACTGTCCCAGGGCTAGGCTATTTCTCTGTGTGGCCAACTTTCATGCTGTTCAGTGGAATCATACCCCAGCTGGACATGAAGCGTCACTATTTCTTAGAAGAGGAGACTGTTTAAGATTGTACCGTGAATGAACGTTTAACATTGGATTTTCCGATTTGGAACTATCCAAAGCACGCTGTAATTTTCCTGCAAGGCCTCCTTTTCCTGACTTTGTGCCCCAACTCCAGATGGCCCCAGAGCTTTGCTTCCAGCTGCCTATGGGCCGTGATTCCTTCCCCACAGTTCAGGTTGGACCTTTCCTAAGTTTCACATGATTCTCAGTCTCTAGAGTTAGAGGCAAAATCTCATTTACCCGTCACTTTCATAACCGACCTTTTTTAGAGTAGCTTCTTTTAAGTGACTGAACTTTTTACATTTTAACTACTTTGGATGACAAATTTTCACCACATAGATCACTTGTTGCGATACATTTTCGTATTACTAATGCCTCTAAAAATTATAATTTTTTTACATGACTCGAGGCCATTCATCAGTCAACATTGAAGCTTGTAGGGTTTCTGGCCTTGTACTACAAAGGCCCATGATGGCTTTGAATTCTTTTTTTCCTTGTCCACATGCAAAACACCTAAAGTTCCTACATGACTTCTTCCTCTGACTTCAGCTGTTTCTAAAACAAGACTAAGTAGGCTCTTTTTAAATCCATGAAGGGTCTCCATGAAATGGGCTTTGTAAGTTTTACACTGGTTATCGGTAAGCACGAGCCAGCCAACAGCTCTGTTATAGAGAACGCAGATACAGTGGCTACAGTGCTACTGATTTTCTTACTATTTCTGCCATTTTTGCAAACTACATAGAAAAGACAGTTGGAGCATAGATGGGCTTCAGAGCCACTAAAATTGCACATAAAAAAATAAGTAAACATGAATTCTTCTGGGGCAAGGAGGCTACATTATCACATTCTCAAAGATATCCAAGATGCCAACAGAAGATTTAAGATCCCATTGTTACAAGCAACTGCCATACCTAAGTTTCTGTGGGGTAACAACGAGCATTTTTCTAAATACATGATACAGTAGTTACCCCTCATCTCCTAGGTTTTGCTTTCCTGTGGTCAACCAGAGTCTGAAAATGCTATACTATTACAATATTTCCTGTCTTGAGACAGAGCATGCTAGAGCATATTCACATAGTTTTTATTACAGTATATTGTTATGATTGTCCTATTTTAGTATTAGTTAATTTCTTGCTATGTCTAATTTATAAATTAAATTTTGTCAGAGGCATGTATGTATAGGAAAAAACATAGTACTAACAGGGTCCAGTACTATGCAAGGTTTCAGGCATCCACTGGGGGTCTTGAAATGAACCCCCCGTGGATAATTGGGGGGGCTTTCGTCCTGCTGTGATGACCTGTGACTCTTCTAACAGTGGATGTTAAAAAAGAGAAGCTGAGATAACTTGAGAGCAGTATTTCCACAAAGTATGATTCTTAGAATATTAGTAGTTCTATAGAAAAGGGTTTTAATGTTAAGCCACATGAGAAAACACAGTTACAGAGTCTGCTTAACTCCAGCACTCTGGTGACTTGTGTTCACTGTAAATTTCTAAAATGGTGCGGGAGATACGCATTGTGTAGCATCCACTGCCTAGTCTTACTGAGTAGCAGAATCAGATTTTTACAGGCATCTTACAGGACACGGTGGGAAACAATGCTTTAAAGTTGTCAGAAAATTGGACTTAAAAAGCTAAATCAAACAGATGCTGCCGTATTTGCTATTACCAAAACCTAAGGGGACAATTAAAGAAAAGAAAAAAGCCTTGTTCATGAAGAGATTAAGGAACTCAGTCAGGCCAGTTAAATTCTATCGTGAGCTTTGCCAACACCTTCCACGCCATCCTCTGGTGTCAATCAAAGGGGCTGTGAAAAAAAGTTTTAAAAATGCTTCTTAAAAACCAAGTTGGTTATGACATTTGGCCTTGGTTGTGCAGTGATTTTCACACAAGTATGCAGAGATGCCTTGGCAGCCCACCCCGTTCTTTCAATACCTTCCTCACTTTTGTATTTCTGACTGCGAAACGGCGCACAGTGTAGCAGGCGTGTACTTTTGTGCTCTTCAGAGTGACGACAATGTTCCCGTACTCCTCACTGTTCTCGGTTGGCCAGTACTGATCACATTTCCGCTGCAACAAGAAAACAATTTTAAATCCTGACTGCCGCTTATGGCACAACTCTGTAGATGATGTCATTTCGAACCACGTTAAAATAACAGGTAAAATTGTTATCTACTTGACTGAGAAAGTAATACATGAGCTGAACTGCTTAAAGGCAGATGTGACCTCTGGAGAGGCTGGTTGGTGGCTTGGGACAGGTTTGTGCAAGATCGTCTGAGAAAGGGACCGAGTATTTGTCAGAGACAGGGTCTCACTCTGTCACCAAGGCTGGAGTGCAGTCGTATCTCACGGAAGCCTCAAACCCCTGGGCTCAGGCGATATGACCGTCTTTCGATACATGACGTATTCTAAAAGAGGGCCTAAGAAGGACACCTGTATGTTCGACCTCTAAGAAATGAGGGGGCAGGGTATGCTATAAAGGGAGCTTAAGTATCATTTAGAGGCTGGGCTGGATTTATGGAAGGTCTCTTGTAACTGTGAGAATCTTCATGTTGCAACTTGGGTCACCAAAGGCAGAATGGGAACTCTACAAAGTGAAGCAATAGTGATTTTGAGCAGGAAACCTGAGGCTTAGCCTTTACTCCAGCCTAAGTTAGCATCGTCTAATGTGAGCTCATAATCCAGTAAATTCTACGTCAGTTATCATTTTTGTTTAAGCGATTTTTGCTTCCCCCAGTTTGAACGATTAGCAGTTCCTTGACTATATACCACGCCTCTTCCAACCTCCCTGCTTTTGGTTCTGTCTCCTAGACGAAGAGTGCCCTTCCCTTCCCTTCTCAGCCTTTGGGGCTCTTCCTCACTGTTGCTCAAGCCTCACCTCAAATACTAGCTCCTTTGCAAAATCTCTGTGCCAGAGATGTATTCACTGGTTGTATAGCATCCCCCTAAGGCCTAGTTCATCTCTATCACCACATTCAATTTACTCTTATGATGCCTTCACTCTCTTTCCTACTAGACCATAAAAAGGTAAGAGCAGAGAGAATGCTCTTCATTTCTGTAACTCTTTGCACCTTGTCAGGTCCCCACCCTACAGCAGGTTCTCCAAAGACATTTTCCGAATGAAGATGCATGATAAAGATAGTAAGCCGAGAGGCTCTTACCCTTCCTTTTTCCACAAGGTTTGTAATCATGATAATGATTCCAGTGTTCTGTTCCCAAATCATCCTCCAGAAATCTTCAAATGTAGACTTCAGAGGTCCCTGGGTGGCAATGTAGGCTTTTGCTTTGTTGTAACCCTTCGAAGATGACACAGCACAGAGTTAAGATGAAAGCAGCATCACAGAAGACCCGTTAATAATTCAAGTACCTTCCATATGGGAGAGGCTGTGTTTTTAGTGAAAGCTCTGTGCAGTACTAAAATATACTCAGCAGTTTCTGCTGCAGCCTTCAATTTCCAGAGACAGGTTTATAAAAACATCTGTGACTTACATCAACATAGTTTGCATTAATGTAGTCGCTGTGCTTAGAGTCTTTTCCTGGTAAAGGTCTTAACTTCACCCTGCTGTGATCATCTACAGAGGATAAGAAAAAACAAAAAAAAGCAGAAACAAAAATGTATAGTTCAGAAACGAGCAGCATTCTAAAGCACACAACAAAGCAATCGGGTAATGCGACATCTCCCAGAGTGCCCCGAGAAAACTTCTGGCACTGTGACAGCCAAGTAGTCCAAGACAAGAGCATCTGAACCCATCTCAGAATGACAGGGCCACTTCTGCCCCACGCTGAGGCCTATGAGTATCCAAGATGCAAATTAAGGTCCTTATTAGTTCACGTGAAACTGCAATCCTGTGAAATTTCCTTGTCATGTATTTTGAAACCCAGGTTCAAAAGTCTTTGATTACTCATCTCCCCTTCCAATCCCCATTAATACAAATATAAAAAGGTGACTGTCATATCACGTTCAGAGTATCTATTTTCGGGAAATTCCATTGCCAAATTCAGCTGGATTCCCTGCCACCTCGATAGAACCTACGTTATTGAGGGAACCAGACTTCTAAGAGTAATCTTGTTGACTTCAGGAATCTGAAGTCAATGATCAGATTTTAGGATCCATTTAGCCTTAGCTTATGAACAACAGGTGGGGGGATGCATGATAAATGTGTCTCTGGTTGGTCAACAGAGTGCGCCTGGTTTTGAGGATGGCAAAAGAAATAAAAGGAAGCTGAGGTCACAGTTTTATTTTCCTTAGCTATAAAAGAAACAGAATGGGCAAAAGCCAATGAATGTTTGTGTTTGTAGTCATTATCATAAAAGGTGAATTCGGAAAGAAGTCCAAGGAGTGGATGAGCCTAGACACGACTGACCCCAGACTACACTAAGCACTTTTTGAAAGCCCTCTACATTCTGAGAATTGTGACTTGCGTTCGTTGTTCTGGCAAACTCTCAGTCTAGGGTTTACGTGAAACAGGGACTGCCTGATATAAATAGGCCCCAAATGAAAAATTTCTCCCAAGGCATCTGGATCCAAACTGCCATGCCTTAGTAGCCACTGCAGTGCATATTGTTATTTCTTAGATTGACAAATAATAGCACATAAATAAGAATTTTTGCAACTTCGAGAGTAACTAAAAGGTAGTAGACTGGTTAATAGATCAATATGGGAAGGTGACATCCACATGTGTTTCTGGCACATTCACAGTCTGATTTTACTTGTTTTCATGACATTTCTATGCTATTTTTTGTTTTATAAAGGCTCTAATATAGCAGTAGATGAAGGCACATGATGTGCCCGGAATGAGTTGCCAGGAGAACACTAAAACCCAACTCTCTGAACTTGTGAATGTATAACATTTAACCAGAGATGATGGGTTTCTAGCAAAATACCGTGACCCTTGGGCACAACACCCAGAAGTTGCTTTGACTTTCTCCTCCTTGGCCACATAATTTTAGCCAAGGCAGTAAGCTCATTTGGAGTAAAGGTGGCTGTGGTGGAGAGAATGGTACGTGTGATGTATGTAAGGCACAGGTATGTATATGTCCCCGCCTGATCTGTCTGGTTAGAAAGGAGGTATGTGGAGTCATAGGCCAGTGAGCATTGACTGAGTTGGCCAACAAACACTGTGACCATCAGTCCATTCAAAGACTAGGGAGAAAAGAAAAGTTGGACTCTTTCTTCCTCGTTCTCTTACCCCCTCTTTATATTCTCTTACATAAGTGAAACAAATAGTCCTATTCAAAAATAACTTGGGAGTTCTTTTAAAAATGTATTTGAAAGAAGTAAAACTCTATTTGAAGATGATACGATCTTGTATATAGAAATCCAAAAGACTCCACGAGAAATAACTGTGAGAATAAATGGGTTCAGTAAGGTTGTAGGATACCAGATCAATATACAAAAATCAATTATATTTATATACACAGCAGTGAGCAACCCAAAAATTAAGTAAACAATTCTACTGACAATAGCATCAGAAAGAATGAAATACTTGGGAAGAAATTTAACAAAAGAAGCACAACACTTGTACAATGCAGACTGTAAACCATTGTTGGAAGAACAGCCAGGACAATTATAGTTCCCAGTTTCTAAACGTATTATAAAACCGCACAGTCAGTAATCGAGACAGTGAGGTACTGGCACAAGGCTAGACACATAGATCAGGAGAACAGAATCAAGAGTCCAGAAACGAGCCATTACACTATCGTCAGCTGATTTTCAATAAGGATGCTAAAGTGATTCAACAAATGGTACTAGGACAACTGGAGATCCACACACTTGAGAATGAAGTTGGACTGGTACCTCATATATTACACTAATATAAAAATTAACTCAAAATGGGTCCAACACCTAAAACCATAAAATTCCAAAAACAGGTATAAACCCTTCATGATCTTAGATTAGACAATCGTTCCTTAGATACGACACCAAAAGTACAGGCAACAGAAGAAAAAAAAAAAAATTGGATTTCACCAAAATTTTAAAAATCAGTGCTTCAAAGGACACCATTAAGAAAGTGAGAAGACACACACAGAATGGAAGAAAATATTTGCCAACTATATATCTGACAAGGGATCTGTACCCAGAATATATAAAGAACTTACAACCCAACGGTAAAAAGACAAAAGTAACCCAGTTAAAAAAAAATGGGTAAAGGGTCTAAAGAGACATTTCTCCAAAGAAGATATACAAATGGCCAATAAACACATGAAAAGATGTTCAGCATCACTGATCATTAAGGAAATGCAAATCAAAGCTACAATGACATACCACGTCACACCCATTACTGTCAGTAATGCGGAGATACCTCAACGAGCTACGGGGAGAACTACCATTTGATCCAGCAATCCCATTACTGGGCATCTACCCAAAGGAAAAAAAGACACTGTATAAAAAACACATCTGCACCGGAACGTTTAGAGCAGCACAATTCACAGTGGCAAAGATGTGGAAACAACCCAAGTGCCCATCAGTACATGAGTGGATTAATAAAATGTGGTACATGTAGAGTATTACTCAGCCATTAAAAAAAATGGTGAACTAATACCTCTTATATTAATCTGGATGGAACCGGAGACCATTCTTCCGAGTGAAGTATCCCAAGAATGGAGTAAAAAGCACCACATGTACTCACCATCAAATTTGTACTAACTGATCAACACTTACGAGCACATATAGTAGTAACATGCATCAGGTGTCCGGCAGGGGGAGGGGTGGAGATGGGTGTATTCACACCTAATGGGTGCGGCGTGCACCGTCTGGGGGACGGACACGCTTGAATCTCTGACTCAGTTGGGGCGAAGGCAATATATGTAACCTAAACATTTGTACCCCGTAATATGCTGAAATAAAAAAAAAAAGACTGCTGTAAAACTCAGCTTACTCTATTCAATTGCCAATATTTCCATTTGTATTAAAAAAAGACGTGGTCCTCACAGGTTAAAACCAGTATCAAGATAGCCAAGGGACATTCAAACCGTGGCTCCCACATTTCGTGCGAAAATGGTGAAGCCCAAAACATTTTCTTCCAGTCGCCTCATTAGGCCCTCTGAGATCTGCCGGCCTCATGCAAGACTGGAGGGAGACAAGTCCTCGTTTCTTCTGACACACTGCTGAAGATGGGCTAATGAGAGGTCAGCTTACGACGCTCGTTCTTGGCATCCTGCTTCTGACTGCTTGGCTTTCAGCTCATACCCAGCGTGAACGTTTAATTTCCTCGCGGCTGAAGACAGTTTAAAGTTTATTACTCACATGCTAAAATGTTGATGTATCTGTTTTTGTGCTTGTTGTCTGGATGATTGGAATGTTCCGCAGTGATGTTCATATCGGCCGTACAGCGCTGGACTTCCTAGGGAAGAAAACAGTGTGACTTTAGACACAGTTGGGAAAGAAAGGGACACTGTGTCTGTCCAAAGGCATGAAGTGGTTACTCTGTCCCTAGCCACAGCCACCATTATTACCTCCCCAACCCGATGTCAGATATGATTACCAACATATTCATAGCAAGCATATGAAGAATGTAAAAACGGTATAACGATTTCATTCTTTACTAATTCATCAATCATCTTTATTCCAGATTTTGACTTAGGCATTGGGATGTAAAACAATATCTCATTTTGAATATGTCACAGGTCTGTGGGTGAGAAAAACATTCAAAAAGATAATGCCAGGCAAATATGATTAATAGAAAAGAGGCTTGAAAAAAGTGATGGGACCATGGAGGAGCAGAGGAAGGCTTTACATAGGCGATGACAATTCACCTGAGTCTTTTTTTTTTTTTGAGACAAGAGTCTTGCTCTGTTGCCCGGGCTAGAGTGCCGTGGCGTCAGCCTCGCTCACAGCAACCTCAGACTCCTGGGCTCAAGCGATCCTCCTGCCTCAGCCTCCCGGGTAGCTGGGACTACAGGCATGTGCCACCATGCCCGGCTAATTTTTTCTATATATTTTTAGTTGGCCAATTAATTTCTTTCTATTTTTGGTAGAGACGGGGTCTTAGCTCTTGCTAAGG